>PYXC01002509.1:1970000-1977500 GCA_015244755.2 Tenualosa ilisha | reverse complement strand
GGACCAGCTCACCCAGAATAGGCTGCTGCATCTGAAATGCCTGCCTGCTCTGACATCAAGTGCTGTGGGCTAGCAAGCTACACCTGACAACCAGCAGAGGTCACTGTAGAACAGGTTTTTAGTGAGACTCAGACAAAGAAACAATGCAGGAGACTGCTTTGTGTGTCAGGAGGACCACCATTTCCCCATCCGTGTAATTACATTGCTCACACTCACCGTTTGTTTTCCTTTCTGCCAACCAAATAGTTTTAAGATCTCACAATAGAGTGAAGGTGGTTAGAAGGTGTAAACACAATCATATTCTCTAAAAACACTGAAAGGCTTGATTTTGTGTGTGTTGGTGTATATCTGGGATGTAGGTTTTTTTTGTTGTTGTTAATGAAGGAAAAATCCTGCTTTCATTTTCCCCCTGGTTAGAGGTGTAATGAAACAGGTTTTTGGCTCCCCGCTCCTCCCCCTCCTTTCTCCCGTACCCTGGGGAGGGGCACTCAGGGACGGGAGCACTGATGGAGTAATTGCTCGAGGATTTCGGGCAGAAAATGGATTGGTGATGATTTTTTAATTTTTGTTTGGCTTGGCAAATGAGTCCTCAGGCCCGCCCTGGAGTGAGCACTCAGTCAAGGAGCACAGTGCTGTTGGACTGACAACCTTCAAAAAACATATTCAAACTATTCAAATCCACAAAGAATTTCATCAAATGTAAATGTAGTTTCAGTGTATGTTTAATGTATTTTTATGTAGTGGTGTTAAATGGTTAACGTAATATACAATATATTCATCAAATATGTGTTTTCTATGTATGTTTATGTAGAGGTGTTAAATAATTAACAAAATATACAATATGTTCACCAAATATATGTGTTCTATATATTTTTATGTTGCTGTGTTAAATATTTGATGTGCTATGGTAATGATTAAGTCTCTGTCAGTGGTTGCTCTTTAAAGCAGGCCATTAATGATTTATAAGGACACGGTGCCTATGTTGTTATTTAGACTGCATGCTGCATATGGTCTCCAGAAGCTGTTTCTCTGCACAATGGCATCAGTCTGCAGTCTCCAATGCCAAGGCTTTGGTACTTACTATCACACCAGAATACCCCCCCCCCATCTTTAATGATGCCCGATGCAGCATCATAAATCATTGTCAGCAGTGCTGTTCAGCAGTCCACAGGCTCTCTTTGGGTCGAGTAATTATCAGGCTGTTGCAGTGCGGGAGCATCTCTTTCATTCTTTCATTCTTTCATTCTTTGCTCTGTCGCTTTCTGCCTGTGCCACCATTGCCATTCCGTCCCTCCCTCCTTCCTTCCTTTCTTCCTTCCGTGTTCCCTCGCTTCATTCTCTGAGTGCCCCCGTGCTTTTGAGGATTGGGGAAGGGGGAAGAAAAAAAAGGAGGAGGAGGGGGCGACGGGGATAGAGAGAGAAGGAGAGAAGGGAGGGTGAGTGAGCAGAGAGAGAGAGAGAGAGAGAGGGATACTGAGAAAAAGAAGGATTGGGGGGCTGCATGTGAGAGTAGGCTGAGGAGAGTGGGAGAGGCAGAGGGGGAGAGATGAGCTCATCGCAACAGGGGAGAGAAAAAGACAGAGAGACAGGGAGAGAGAGAGAGAGTGACACAGAGAAAGAGAGAGCGAAAGGGAGAGAGAGAGTGAGAGAGAGAGAGCGACACAGAGAGAGAGAGAGCGAAAGGGAGAGCGAGAGAGAGAGAGAGAGAGGAGAGAGAGCGAAAGGGAGAGCGAGAGAGAGAGAGCGACACAGAGAAAGGGAGAGCGAGAGAGAGAGAGAGAGCGACACAGAGAAGAGAGAGCGAAGAGAGAGAGAGGAGAGAGAGAGAGAGAGAGAGAGAGAGACTGCTGCACAGACGCAGAGAAGAGAGCGGGAAAGATCCTGCCAGTGAAAGTGGCTGTCATGGCGATGAGGCTCGAAGTGATGAGCGGCATCTGAAAGCACTCCTTGCCTACCAGCACTGGGGGCGGAGCCCAGCCCCTTATCAATCACACCTCTGGCCCCGCCTCCTCCAACATATTTGCAATTTGCGTGAGCCGGCAGGCTTGGCTGTCTGTCAAGCCAAACACTGCATTCGGATTGGCTGCAGAGGGTCCACCTGATGGCGGAGCGGCTCATTGGCTCTGGAAAGGAGCGGGGAGGCAGATGCTCGATGCTTTCATGGTCTTAGCCTGTGTTACACTGTCGACCGCGACCGTAAACAGAAGGTCGTTTCTTCTATGGTGCCAGAGAAGGTGTGTGTGTGTGTGTATGAGAGAAAAAAAGGGAAATATTACTGTGGAGGAAGTACCACTTGAGAAAAAAGGAGGCAAGAGCAGAGCTTGGTTTGGAGACAGTCTGGAAATAACACTATTTGTTTTGGAAGCGGCTCGAGGGTGTTTTTGCAAAAGCTTTGGCAAGCAGCGGCTGTGTGTGCATCGTTTTTATTTAATTTTTTTTTGGCATGCCTACCAGTGCGGAGAGCGTGTGTGTGGGGCTTCTTCATGAGACGCTGTTTGGCCACTCAGCTGAGTGAGGACGGAACGAGGGAGTGCAACAACGCTCCTGATGGAGGGGTGTGAGAGGGGAGGTCTCCACACTGAAGGACAGACGGACCACCTCAGCACAATCGCCCAGAAACACTGACAAGTGACATGCCGGGGGGCGATTGTGTTTGCATGTGTGCGCGTATAGTGGCACGTACGTTCCACGTTTTCGTACGTTCCGCTGACTGACTGTTGCCATGGGTGATGCTTTGTGATCTTGACACACTCTAAGACTGATCTGGGAGGAAAAACAAGCTGATCATATTGTTATTTTTACGCCTGTTTCTCAAAGGGATTCTCAAAGGTTTTTGTGGGTTGTTTTTTGTCTTACTCTGCGTCGTTGTCTGTTTCCCTCCTCTCTGTTCTCTCCGGTCTTGCCTCTGCTGTCATGGTTACGCTGTTGCCCTGGCGGCCAGCCTCTCGGCAGCGGCGGTCGGGTTCATCTTGGTCATCGACCGGCGCCAGGACCGGTGGTCGTCAGTGAAGGGGACCCTGCTACGCATCGCGGTGAGTTTAACTACTGCCCATCATGTTTAGTTTCCGGCATAACGCACGCGCGCGCGTGCGCGTGGTGTGTGTGTGTGTGTGTGTGTGTGTGTGTGTGTGTGTATATGTGTGTGTGTGTGTGTGTGTGTGTACACACTGACCTATATGAGAAACGCATAGTCATATAGATAAAAAAACATCTAAGCCTCTACATCAGTCAGAGCATAACAACAGAGGCAAGCAGTTGGTGTGTGTGTGTGTGTGTGTGTGTGTGTGTTGTTTATTTATTTATTTGTATATTTGTTTGGGGTTTAAAGTGACAGGGCATCTCAACGTGTGATGGCAGCTCAAACAGCAAGCCAGTCTGTCATGTGGATCTGTGTGTTAGACGAGGACAAGAAAGGCAGTCAGCTGACACGCTGCAAACTGAATATAAAATACTGACTCTTTACAGATAATAGACTTTATAGATAATCGACATTAGACATTTTAGTTGCATTTTTTTCCTGAATTTAGAAAGCAGGAGAATAGAAATTTAAGAAAATCCTGCTAAACATTCATTCTGAGCCAAATATTTAAACACAAACCGGATATTTGAAATCTAATTGAAATTTGGTGAAAATGACACGTTTTGATGTGGCGCTGTGGTGTGATGACTTAATTAGCACAGCGTTCACTAGGACTGGGAAATACTCTTGTGTGCCATGCATGCGCTTCAAGGCCCGCCGGCAATAACACAACTATAGGAGAGCATTTTGAGTTTTTCTTCCCTCAAGCTAACGTTTATGGCTTATGCAAAATCCAATGGGAATGTGCTGTGAACGTTAGCTTTTGGTTTGTGTCTAACTAACCTTAGGAGAACCATATGCTAATGTTCTTTTGACGTTATATGTCAGCTGCCTATGCTTTAAGGCCGGCCTGTTGGCCTACACACCTCATGTAGGAGTCACTTGGATGTGGCCAGGTGGACAGGTGTGTGTGTGTGGCCAGGTGGTGGTGGTGGTGTGTTTGTGAGCAAGTGTCATGGGCGCAGTGGCCCAGCTCTATGTACTTCTGCTCAGTGGGTCAGAAAGTCATGGGCTAATCAGATTATAGGGCTCTCCCTCTGTCTACACTGAGCTTGTGTGTGTGTGTGTGTGTGTGTGTGTGTGTGTGTGTATGTACACCATATCATTGACTGTCCAATAGAGGAAGAGGGGTAGAGCGCTGTGGTAGTTTCACAGCCTCGCTGTACTGCTGAGTGTTGGTGTTCAGCTGTAGCTGTGGGCATGACTCTTGTATTCTGTCCTAGCCCACTAGCCTACTTCTGCAGCGTGTGTGTGTGTGTGTGCACGTGTGTGCACGTGTGTGTGTGTCATCTTTGCCACACAGATCAGACACTTGCTTTTTTTATTCAACGCTGCACCCTGAGGTGGAGAGAAAAGGATTTTCTCGCTTTTTCAGTTCTCATTCTCCCTTACTCTCCTCTCTCTCTCTCTCTCTCTCACTATATTCCCTCCATCATTTTTGGGGTGTTTCATTCTTTTTTGATTCAGCTTTTTGTTTACCTCTTATCTTTGCTTACCTCATACCTCTGTGTTGGTGCAAGCTTCCAATTTTTCATATTTTTCCTGTTTGTTTTTGGGCTAATTTTAGTAAATAATAATGTTTACTGTTTTCCTCACCATCCTTAATCACTTGCCACCTTTGTCTGTCTATTAAATCCATTGAATGTGTGTGTGTCTGTGCGTGTGTGTGTGTGTGTGTGTGTGTGTGTGTGTGTGTGTGTGTGTGTGTGTGTTGTGTGTGTGTGTGTGTGTGTGTGTGTGTGTGTTTGCATTTGAACACACATACAGTTAATGGATGCCATTATGAGATTAATCCAAGCAGGTGGACAACACCTGACAGACATACAAAGCACTACACAGTGTTTCCCCCCAAAAGCTCATTCAGGTGATCTAATTTGGACTTGTGGGGCCTCCTGTCTGCCTGGGATATAAAATCAAATTAGCCAAATCCTGTAAGTGCCATCCCTCCATCTGGAGGGGCTCTGGGAGGCTTTCAGCACCACACATCCCTGGACAGCTCCCATGCATCCAGTACCTCCTAACCAACCAGCAAACCCATTTGGCCAATAGGTGCTTGCCCTCAGCTCACTTTAGGGGAAAATAATGCATGCTAATGCATGCTAATATATGCTAATTGCATGCTGATAAACATCTTCTACGATTTGGCTTGGCAATGAAATCCACACGGACGTTGCCATGTTGGATATGCTGGTGAATTACCCCCCCCCCCCCCCCCCCCAAGGTGTGGGTTCTCTTTACAACCTCTCCACCAGTCAGAATTTATTGAATTATTAGAAATGCATGCATGTGTTAGAGCAGGTCATTTATTATGTAAGGGGTGCCCCCTAGACATGTTGGAACAGTATTTTACTCCACTCATAGTCCACTGTCACCTGGACTTGTGCATAAATGGACCCAGCACTCTATCTTTATGGCACTGTAATTTTTAAGTGATTTTACTACACTTAATATAGCCTGCATATGCCATTCATTTATGACAGTGGGAATGTCAATATTGAGTGGGTAGTTGCATGCTGTTGTGTGTGTGTGTGTGTGTGTGTGTGTGTGTGTGTGTGTGTGTGGGGGGGGGTCTGAATGTGTGTGCGTGTGTGTCTGTGCATGTGATTTGCACCTGATGCGGTGTGTATGTGTCCTTTGTGGCTGGAGGTGTTTTAGCGCCTCGTCTCTCTCGGCGTGACACCTTTAGATGGGTATCAACCCCCACCTCCTGGTCCCTGATCCCTCCTGCCCCCCCTCGCCCCCCAGCAGCCTCCAGCCGCCCCTCTCCGCTCTTTTAGGGGTTAGAGGCACTCCCAGGAGGACTTGTTAGGGAGCGTTTCCCCTCTCCTCAGGGCATCACTATAGTAAAATATGTCCTTTCCTGTGAAGTGTCTGAAGAATTGATGGGCATGTATGCTTTTGATGATCCACAGATCGGATACTTGTTCGATTGAATATGAATGCTTGTTTGTTTTGCGATCCTTCTCAAGGTATGACCAAGCAGCAGACATAAATCTGCTATCTCTATAAATAAAAATACTTTGAACATTTATGTTGCCAGAATATGGTTTAGAGTTTACCAGTTTAGAGTAATTCAGCACTGTATTCAGGATTTTTTGGCCAGCCTCTAGATTCGTTGTGTGAATCTGATTCTTTATGTGAGGGTGTCTTTCATGGCCAGTGTGTCTGTCTCTGTTGGTAACCGCTTGGTTGCTTTGTGTTCTGTGTGTTTTGTCCACCTCAGCAGTATGCATCTACATGATGTGTGTTATTGCACTGGCTGGCAGATCTGAAGCCACTTTAATGAGTCGAGCTGCAGTCACTCCATCACAGTCCTGCCTACTGCCTTGTGGGGAAGCAGCAATGTCATAACAAGACACAGCTCATTTACTCATTGTGTGTGTGTGTGTGTGTGTGTGTGTGTGAAAAATATCTGTGTGTTTATGAGAGACACAGATCATTGCCTTGGGATGTACATGTACTTATTGTGCTGATGAGTTGAGTGCTTATCTTGTTATGTTCGGCAACTAAAGTGTGTGTGTGTGTGTGTGTGTGTGTATTTGTGTGTGTGTGACCTTCTGTCTGTGCCTGTGCCTCTGTCTTTGTCTGTGTGTGTCTGTGGGTGCACGTTTGTCGCGAAATAAAAGAGGTGATGTAGTGTACACATTTTAAATATTTTCATGATTTCTTTATGTTATAGAGGTCAAATACACATACATAGTATAGCTCTCTGCCCTAAGTTATGCTGATGAAAGAAGGCAGTCACTATTATAAACTTACATGACCTAGAGAATACAATGATATCATTGTCAGCGACAAAAGAGACGTGATGTCACCATGGTTAGTCGTGCATAGGATTTCATGCATTTTACTGAAGCGGGATGTATTTGCATGTGGTGTGTATGCCTGTGTGTGTCTGTGCATACATATGTGTGTGTGTGTGTGTGTGTGTGTGTGTGTGTGTGTGTGTGTGTGTGTGTGTGTGTGTGCACGCTGATTAGAGTGGTGGTGTATCTGTGTAGTGTCAGCTGCTCCCAGGAGACCCAGGCCCCCCTCTGCTGCTACGCAATGAAATGTCCTCCAGCTCATCTCTTGCTTTTCAGCAGGAGCGTGTGTGTGTGTGTGTGTGTGTGTGTGTGTGTGAGAGAGAGTAAATCAGTCCTAGCTCATAGACATCATCTGAATAAATCAAATAAATTGATGTAAATCATTCAGTTACTTTTGGATAAAAGGCAGACATTGATGCGTATACTACATGACTGCAAGTGTGTTTGTGTGTGTGTGTGTGTGTGTGTGTGTGTGTCTGTGAGTGTGTGTTCAGCAGACTGCATTACGAGCTGCTTGCTAGCAAGGGGTCATCACTCATCCATTCTCCCTGAGCCAGAAGCTGGAGGATGGGCCACCGAGTGCCATGTCAGTGGTGTGTGTGTGTGTGTGTGTGT
>PYXC01002509.1:1880000-1965000 GCA_015244755.2 Tenualosa ilisha | reverse complement strand
TATACATTGGAGCTTATAGAGACATTAGCTACAGTAATTTACCCTAATATAAGCCGCTCCGTGGGGTTATTCTCAGTAGGTGGGTAAGTGACAAACCTGGGTAAGTTATGCCAGAGGTGTGCGATGGGCGGTGGTGGCATAGTGATTAAGGAACCTGGCTAGCATGCAAGTAGCCTGGAAAATTGTCGGTTCGAAGCCTGGCTGCCAGCATTAAAGCTGCCATCGTTGTGTCCTTGAGCAAGGCACTGAGGCCCAAGTTGCTGTAAGGGAGACTGGCCCTGATGTAACTGATAGTTGATAAATGTAAGTTGCTCTAGATAAAAGTGTCTGCTAAATGCGTAAATCTCAATGTAAGATGTGGTGGTACAATTGATAATAGAAGAGCCTGGAGTCCTCATTCTCTTAGCTAAAAAAAGCAAGCAGACTACTCTATTAGGAGGTTTACCACTTTCTCTGGCTAGGGTAACTAAGTCACTAAGTTTATCACTTCGCCACTAGGCCCTCGGTTAGTGTTTCAACTATGTGCGTTAACCATACTCATGCCTATCCTACAGCCACTGCAGTTTGTTAAACACAACCCATAGAAGTTCAGTATAGATTTAATACTTCACATTTAAGCTCCTAGGGTCTTGTATTAGACCAAGCCGCTCTACACGTTTGTTAAGTTCCTGTTGTGTGTGTGTGGTGTGTGTGTGTGTGTGTGTGTAGGAGGACCTAAAGATCGCCCTGTCCCAAGGTGGACGTCTACTAGAGAGCATCAATGAGCCGCTGGTCAAGGATGCCGACTACACCATGAACCAGGATGAGATGGAGAATCTTGCTACTGTGCAGAGGTGACACACACACACACACACACACACACACACATACACACACACACACACCTCTGTAGTTAATTTCCAAGCGATAAAGAACTTTTAGACACAATGTATAGGCTACTCAGCACCTTCAGATAGAGATGCTCTTGGGAATCTTGGCAGCAAAAGTGTTCGGCTCAGCTCTCTCGCTCCTCTGCGTATGACGAAGCGTTGCCTGCCAAGAGAGAATTCATTCCCTTCCTTTTTTACAACAGTGAGAACGAATTGCTGTGTAGGGGTAACTTTCTACTCGGTCTGCTGCGTCATTAAAGTGGCCACATCATAATAAACGAGGTAATGAAATAGTCGGAGCGCTGACTTTCTTGCGGTGCGGTCTGGTGTGTGCTACTGCAGCTACTGTTGGTGCTGCTGTTGCCGCAGTAACAAACGTTGCCAGCCTCCACAATCAATGAAGTTGCAACTAAATCAGATGTCTTGCATCAGCACACTCGAAACAGGAGAAACAACAGAAGATCACATCAGTTGCATCTCTGTTTGTTTACATTTAAAGCATGTTTACATTTGGAGCGTATTCCCATACTCAGTATATTTCGTAAACATCTGAAAGGCTTCTACAGTGAGTGGGTCAGTGGTCCATCATTCTAACGGTTTCAGACAGCAGTGTAAAAATTGTTTTTAGCTGTGTGGACTTGCATAAACATGACTTTTTATGTATAAATGCGTCTCTGTTTACATAAGTGCTTTAATATCGTAGCATAGCTTCACCACACACGGTGAAACTGATCCCACTATAAAGTACACTATATCAAATTGGAATAACAAATATACAGTGTACAGAATATATAGCACTACAGTAATGTAGAGGGTTACAGCACTGTAACAACAGAGAAATTACATTATTTTATTCACTGGGGAAATAGACCACACAACTGCATAGAACCCTGGGGGATTTTACTGAGGTAACAGTCTGTGGAACATCGATGTCTGGGTACATTTGACCCTGTAGGCAAGAGAGTCTATTGAGGGCTGCTGCTGTGGTTCTATGAAGGGTGGGGGCTGTGAGGGGGGCATGATGGTTGGGTGGGGGGTGGCTGTGTGGTTTGCGTGCGGGCATGGGTGTATTTTGGGCCAGACTCCTGGCACCCAGCAAGATTGAAGGTGACAGACGTTGCCAGTAGCAGAACTATGCCCGCCAGGTGCATATCACACACACACACACACACACACACACACACACCACACCACACACACACACACACACACACACACACACCGAACCCTCACATTATATAAGTCCTAGTCTGTGTCCTTACCAGCAAAGGCCAAGGCAAGGAGAGCTCAGCATTGTGAAACAAACCCATGATCTGTTAGTCTCATATAGACATGTGTGAGTGTTATTTAAAGTGACGTGTGTCTAAAGGATTTTAGGGAGAAGGTTTCCTGTCATTGTCTGATTTCGTCATCTAGACAGGGCAAGCTTGTAATTGTGTATTTGTCTGCCAAATGTGGACTGTACAGTCTGAGAAATATTCCACAACTGGAAGGACATTTGGCCGCTGACGGGATTGGATTTGCAAAAATAAATCTGCTTCTTTTGAAGGTATTTTCCTCTGATCCTTGGTTCAGCTTTCCAGCAGAATTGGAATTCCGTAACGCATGTCATTCCTTATGTTGTACAGGTTTCAGCACGGCACAGTTAATACCACGTAGGAGGTCATAAACTTGTCAAGCTGATGTGTTTCTCTACGAGTGTCTAGATGGAAAAATTCCAATTTACAGCATGACTGATATTCCAATGAGTGCCAGGGAGGCAGGAATTGTGCCTTGCGGTTGCGTTTATGCTGATGACCTGCTCTTGGTGTCCCACAGGCTGCTGGGTCAGCTGGATGAGACGGAGACGGCATTTGATGACTTCTGGGAACGCCATCACACCAAGCTGCAGCAATGCCTGCAGCTACGCCACTTTGAGCACAATTACAGAGAGGTGTGTGTGTGTGTTAGTGTGTGAGTGTGTGTTTCATGGACAAACTGGGTATGTCTTTGAAACTAAACAGAATTGTATGTGCAATCCCTCCGCTAGATGTAGATAGTTGTGCAAAAATTTATTTTGTGTACATGTAGTGTATGTAGTGTATGTTTTGTATGTAGTGTATGTTTTTGTGGATGACAATGAGAGGAAGCATGACTGAACCCTACATCCTGATCTGTGTGTTTGTGTGTGTATGTGTGTGCATTTGTTGGGTGTCTTCAGGTTCGATCCCAGCTGGACCTGATGGGAGACAGACTGACAAGCTTTTCGGAGGTGGGCATAAGTCCCGCCCACGCCGAGCACATCCACAAAGAGCTTACCTGCCATGAAGAACGCACCTGCGTAAGTTGCCATGACGACCCTACTGTCACACCACAGACATATTACTCACCACATGAAGTCATCACATGCACTCGCATGACCCAACATGGGGTTACCATAGCAACACCAAGTCCTGCCACCAGTGCCAATCTATTTCCCCAGAAACCAGTTGAAGTTGCGGATTTCGCGTGTGTTTCTAACAAAGAATTTCCCATGTAAATGCTAATTAGTTTAAAATGCTATATTATACCCACTTCAGAGACCCAACAAGGCGTTAGGAGTTATGAAATTATGACCTGCAGGGGTAACCATGGCAACACCGCTAATATACTGGTCACGGAGGAGCCGACCCTGCGTGTCTCTTTTACAGGTGTATGATCTATGAACTGACATTAGAAGTAAAAGCAAATATTCCCCTGGGTTTAATTCAACATAAGAGGGTTTTTCAGAAGACCGATGTATTATGTGAAAAGATCAATATTTTGCAAAGGAAATAAATAGATACACAATCATTTGTCACAATTTCAAAGGTCTTGGCCATCATGGTGTGCCTCAGTGTGAGTATGTAGTCTACACTTACCACTTCCTGTGGTCTTTTACCACTCAGGAAGAAAAAGGTGAGACTTCCTCAATGATAAAAACTAAAAACAATTTGAATAGGGAAGAACTAGAGAGAGCTTGGATGTACTATTCCTTTGAGGCTGTTTCAACTAGCCTTCTCTCTCTCTCTCTCTCTCTCTCTGTCTCTCTCTTTCTTTTTCTCTCTCTTTCTCTTCTCTTTTTTGTACTCTCTCTCTGTCTCTGTCTCTCTCTCTCCCCCTCCCAGAGCACTCTTTGGGAGAGGTTTCTACATTAGCATCTGTCAGCCCATTGATCAAACGGGTGCTAGGATGCTAGCTGTTGACTCCGTTCTTTGTGACTGTAGCTGAAGGGGAGCCTGAGAGATCTAGCTGCTCCATGCCATAGTCTTCACCAGCCCACCAAACCTGTCACCTCGCTTAGCCAACTGTGACCAGACGGGGGCTGGAGGGGAGAGGAGAGGAGAGTGGCTCAGGGAAGGGACGAGAAAGGGTGGTGGTGGTGGTGTGTGTGTGTGTGTGTGTGTGTGTGTGTGTGTGGCTGGGGGCCTTTTCCTTTGTGTTCAAAAGAGTCAAAGGAAGGGGAGAAGAGGTCCGTTGCTGGAGGAAGGAGCTGAGCTGCCATTGGTTGAAAGGGCCGGAAGGGCTTGGTTGCAGCCATGGCATTCTATTGCTTCTGCTGAGCATCACTACACGCGCCCATCAGGAGAGAGACTGCCTATTGCTGCTGCTGCTGCAGAGAGAGAGAGAGAGAGAGAGAGTGGGGGATGGGTGAGGAGAAAAGGAGAGAAGGAGAGGAGGCAGGGTTGGTGGAGGTTAAGAGAATGTACAAGGAAACGGAGCTTGTCGCCTTTGATTGGCCAGGCTGCGGATATGCCGCTGTGTGTGTGTGTGTGTGTGTGTGTGTGTGTGTGTGTGTGGTGTGTGTGTGTGTGGACCTGCACACACATCCATGCAGTAGTACATAGCTGCAGCAGACATGAGCTCGGTTTTACTGCTGTGAAAGAACAGGTTTGATGGAAGCAATGCCTTTCATTGCTAAAGTATAAACAAAAATAACCTTTTGTGCAGTAATACGCGGCGTAGAAAAACATCTGAAATATGGCTAAAATGCTGTGTTCTTTTGCATAATATATTATTTTTGGTTCTTCGGGGTTTACATTGAACACTCTAGTGTGCTTGTCTTCCAGCAGAGGCACAGATGGGCAATAGCTTGCCATCTCTCCGCTTCTTCCACTGTTATTTTTAGGCTTTTATATGGGTCAGGCAGTTGCCATTTGCACAAAGAAAATACTGTCTGTTTGCCTCAAATACCATCCACCGAGACATGGGAATTAAAGATTACCTATAAATCTAAGAAATAAATCTGACATAAATATAATACAGCGTGACTTGCTCAGGCAGCAGACAGCATGATTTGCTGTAGAGCTAAACAAAAAATGGGGTGATGCTTTTTTCTTTTTTTGCATTACACAGCATTTTAAAACCGTGTTCAGCTCTTCCATGGTTTTTGTGCAACGCATAAATATTTAAAACCTTAACTTGCCCCAAGTTGTTATTAGAGTCTGCAGAGCTTCCAGACAGTCTCATAAGTGAATGTAGATTGTGATTGCTGTCTTACAGCTGCATCTTAACTGGTGCTGCTATAAGTAAGTCCCTGGGTGCAGAGCATACCTCCCTTCCACAATAATGTCTTTGAAAACACATAGCCTTTACTAACAACACAATTATGGAAATAAAGTTGACATTACATTACATTTATGCATTTAGCAGACGCTTTTATCCAAAGCGACTTACATTTTGTCAACTATCAACTACATCAGTCTCCCTTAGAGCAACTTAGGGCTAAGTGCCTTGCTCAAGGGCACAACAGTGGCAGCCAGGATTCGAACACACAATTTTCCAGGCTACTTGCATGCTAGCCAGGTTCCTTAAACACTACGCCACATCGCTCATATTATATTTAGTTAAGCAATGTAATGTCAAAAGTCAGCTGAATAACAGCTGAACTCAACCTTGACTGTGTGTGTGTGTGTGTGTGTGTAGGAGGTGTTGGAGCGCGCGCAGGCTCTGGCCGCAGAGGGAGACCTGCTGATTGAGAGCTCCCACTACGCCGTGGACTCCATCCTGCCCAAGTGCTCGGAGCTGCGCACCATCAGCGCTGAGATTGACTCCGTCATGAGGGCCAAGAAGGCCCACTTACTCAAGGCCTTGGAGCTGCATCAGAGCCTAGAGAAGGTAAACACACACACACACACACACACACACACACACACACACACACACCTCACACTCACTGGATTATGTCTCAATTATATATCAATTTACACTATTATTATTACACTATTAATTATCACTTAGTGTTCACTGTTAAGCTAAGGTGTTTTCTGTGTATTTGAAATAATTGTAATAAAAAAAATCCTGTATGTTTTTCTGTATAACATCCATTGTTTCAATAATTTACCATGCAATGCCCTCCCTTTACCTTTCCCCTCTCTCCCTCCCCTCTCTTTCTCTCTCTCTCTCTCTCTCTCTCTCTCTCTCTCTCTCTCGCAGGCCTCTAAGTGGTGTGATAATGGCATCTACCTGCTGGCTTCTCAGCCAGTGGACAAATGTCAGTCTCAGGATGGTGCTGAGTCGGCCCTGCAGGAGCTGGAGCGTTACCTGGAGACGGCCGGCCAGCACAAGCTCACCGACCCCGCCTCCATCTGGAGGGACTACGAGAGCGTGCTCAATGTAGAATTCAGGGTAAGCCAACCGCAGATGAAGGACTCGTTTTTAACTAAACTTGCTTAACCGTTGTGAACACCAAAAAAGCATTAATATTAAAATAATAATGAAGTTTAATTGAATTGAAATTGAAAAAGTATTTGGACCACAAGTGGCAAAAAGATGTTTGTCAAGAGCCCACCAGTGGACCATGAGAAAACACAAGCAGAACACCAGGGCCACTACAGCCATGTCATAATGCTTTGGAACATTTTGCTATGGTTCCCATTTATCTCTGTGGGTGATCTATAAAACGTTTTACAGCGTTTTGTCATCTTGAAATAGAAGCTGATCTACTGACACACCAGCCTCTATCTTGTCACCTGGGGAGGCTATCAGCCATTCAGCTTGATCCATATGCAAAGTTGCTTCTAGCTAGCTAGCGTTGACGCTAGAGTGGTTTAATAACTCAGTGCACGTGGGCCTTTTTGAATGATTAATGATGCAAGGCTACCGGTGCACTAGCAGTGCTAAGCTGTATTGGCTGTGCCCTTGAGAAAGCCTAGTACTCCCGGGGCACATGCTCCACCTGATTTCAACTAATGAGCTCATGTTTCCCGCTAATTAATTAGTTAAATCAGGTGTGTGCTTGGTGAATGAAAATATGAAGTAAATTGGAAAGTGAGGGTTGGTTAGTTACTGTGTGTGTGTGTGTGTGTGCGTGCATGTGTGTGTGTGTGCATGCAATTATGTATCTCTTAATATGTGTTAACCTCTGTGCATTTTTGTTTGTGTGTGTGTGTGTGTGTGTGTGTGTGTGTGCGCCCATGTGTGTATGCGTGTGTGCTTGGACATGTGTTTGTGTGAGCAGGAACAAGTGGAGAAGGTGCTGCAGAAGCAAGTGTCCATGCAGGAGATGTTTGACAAGCGACGGGTCAGCCTGAAGAAGCTGGCTGCCAAGCAGACTCGTCCCGTCCAGCCCGTGGCCCCGCGGCCTGAGGCCTTCCCCAAGTCCCCCATGTCCTCTCCTGGTGAGAGACCCCGCTGACCCCCACAGACCCCCACAGAAAAGTGCCCTGGGGCCATACACATTATATATTATAGACTATGTAACATATATGATATATTGTAGACGTTCTACCGTGGGTGGCACTATGTTAAATACAAGTCCAAGTGAACGCTGAGCTGCATACAGGACGACTTGAGACTGGAAGTGATCCACAAGAACTAGACATCGTAGCTATAGCATGCAATCTCTCCAGGTATGCCAGACCACACGTAGACTCAGATAGAGGCGGTGGTAAAATAGTGGTTAAGGAACCTGGCTAGCGTGCAAGTAGCCTGAAAAGTTGTGGGTTCAAATCCTAGCTGCCACTGTTGTGCCAAGCAAGGCAGTTAACCCTAAGTTGACTGGCTCTGAAAATTGATAGTGACAAAATGTAAGCTGCTTTGGATAAAAGCGTCAACTAATGTATCGTGTAAATATACTGTATACCCTAGACATAGCTGTATGTGCTAGTAGGTATAGTAGCTATAACATGTAATTTCTCTGGGTATGCCAGACTACACATAGACTCAGATATACTGTATGCCCACACAGTCACCACACCAGCCATACTGGCATACGCACAGTCAGCCGCAATGTCATAGCTCACGTGCAGCTGCAGCTTTTGACTCCCTTGGATGAACACAAAAGACTGCATGCATGAGGGAGGGTTTTTCATGCTGTTCTACACTGCCATCTGGTGGGGAGATGAAGAATGATACGTGTGCATAAATAGTACAGTAACATCTCAGATGTTAGCCCAACTGTCTTTTACACATCATAACAGGGGGATGAGTCATTTCATTTGTTTATGTAGTATTTCTAATTTTGTTTGTATTTTGTTTGTGTAAGTTGTTTATAGTATAGATGTATTTTCTAGTTTGTTGTAGTATCTGATTTACTGTTTGTGTCTCTGCAGCCCATAGAAGTTTGGAGAAGAACAACAGCTCAGATGGAGAAATCCTGAGTAAGAAGGTGAGTGTCAATTCAGTTCAATTTAGTTCAGTTCAATTCAATTCAATTCAGTTGTATTTATACAGCGCCTTTTACAATAGTATTGTCTCATGGCGCTTTATAGAAGGAGCACCCAAGAGCAACAGGGTCAAGGAAAAACTCCCTTATGTTTAGTTAGTCTAGGAAGAAACTTGGCAGATCCACGACTCAAGGGCTAACCAGGGGGTCATGCAGGAAAATTACAATCAGTAGTAACCATGTTGGACTACAAGTTGTCTATGGTTTTAGCTAAGGTGTGCCAGTCTGGAAATTACTTGACTAGTTAGAGCAAGTAGGGTTATCAGGTTACTGACTGAACTCTCTCTCTCTTTCTCTCTTTCTCTCTGTGCTGTCTCCCCTCCAGGGGGACTCCAGCCTGCCCAACGGCACCAATAGCAGACCTCCATCTCTGTCAGAGGAGGAGGAGAACCTGGCTGTGCTCCGGAGGTGAGCTGGGCCTGTTTGTGGTCACATAGATATTTTGTACAACAGTATTGTGCTATGGGAGAACAGTTTGCTAAAGGTGTGTGTGTGTGTGTGTGTTTGTGTGTGTGTGTGCAGGCATGTGATGAATGAGCTGCTGGAGACTGAGAGGGCATACGTGGAGGAGCTGCTGTGTGTCTTACAGGTGAGCAGTCCAATCGCCACAACCAGCACCAGGCATTATTAACACAATAGGACAATTTAGACTCGGTTGGTGATCTGATCATAATTGGTCAGCTGAGACACATTCGCTGTTTACACATGTATTTGAGGAGCACATCCAGAAATGGCGCTGACCACATATGTTCACATTGTATGACTGTGAGGGCCACGTTTATTTTAACCCACATTGTCTGACACACATCGCGTTCTGCTAACATATAACAATTTCAGAAGAGCGGCATCTTGTGTTGCGTATGCTGCACATGTAATGGTTTAATCAGCTAGTGGTAACACCAAGGCTGTAGTCCCACACCCAGTGTGACCCAACTCTGCTGTGCTCCAGGGTTACGCTGCAGAGATGGACAACCCAGCCATGGCCCATCTGATGCCCAGCACCCTCGTCAACAAGAAGGACATCCTGTTTGGCAACATGCCTGAGATTTACCAGTTCCACAAGCGGTAAGAGAACAGTCCTCGCCACTCTATCTATGAGCAGCTCAATTGTTTATGGACGAGGTCTTATTTAAAGTGGTTATCTGTATAGTATGACAATGCTTTTGTGTGTGTCTGTGTGTGTGTCTGTGTGTGGCAGAGAGAGAGAGACCAGTGCAAATGTTAAAGAAATATTTTGTGTGTTTACTGATAAGAATCTTTGTTCGTATAGGACGTTTCTTCGAGAGTTGGAGGCGTACACAGACTGCCCTGAACTTGTGGGGCGGTGCTTTCTAGAAAGGGTAAGTTTACTGTCAGACCCAAAAATGTATTTTTTTTTCTCAGCCGTCAAATGGCCTTTTTGTCACGTTTTTGTTCTCCCTTGTATTGGTTCATCACCACCTTCTTTCTCTCTGTTGTTCTGTGTCAGATAGAGGAATTGCACTTCAGTCTAAGGGGGGATATTTGGATTTAGTCATTCTGTTCTCACCTCCCCTGTACTGTTTCCTCATCATCTGTTGTTCTGTGTCAGATAGCGGATTTGCACTTCAGTCTCAGGGCATAGGCAGAGCATTGGGATTTAGTCATTCTGTTCTGACCTCCCCTGTACTGTTTCCTCATCTTCTGTTGTCCTGTGTCAGATGGGGGATTTGCAGATCTATGAGAAGTACTGCCAGAACAAACCACGCTCGGAGAGTCTGTGGAGGCAATGCTCCGACTGCGCCCTCTTCCAGGTGAACTCTCATACACACCTGAGAATAGGAACTCCACAGGAATAAAAGCAAACAATTCTACTGTTTTCAGTCATGTTAAGATTAGATATATTATTATGTTAAGATTATTTCAGATTTTCATTATTACATATTTCATTATTTCAAAATAAACCCAAAAAACTACTGAATTCAGTAATGCTTCAACATTTTCACACTAATAAAGGAGAATCTAATGTGGTGCTTGCCTTGTGTTTCATGTGCTTGTTTGTTTGTTTTTGTTTGTTTGTTTGTTTGTTTGCTGTTGCTGCTAATGCTGTAGGAATGCCAGAAGAAGCTGGAGCACAAGCTTGGCTTGGACTCGTACCTGCTGAAGCCAGTGCAGAGGATCACCAAATATCAGCTCTTGCTGAAGGTCTGCACCCCACCCTTACTCATGTATATATACACACACACACACCACACACACACACATACACGCACACATGCATACACACACACACGCACACACACGCACGCACACCCACACATGCATACACACACACACACACAGAGAGAGACATCTATATACTATGGCAAATCTACAGATCTACAGTATCAATAGCTAGATTGCTCAACAGAGGAACATAGCGATAATGGACCTTCCCCATTGTCTTCCAGGAGCTGCTGAAATACAGTAAGGGGTGTGAGGGCTCAGAAGACCTGCAGGAGGCGCTCTCGTCCATCCTGGGCATCCTCAAGGCTGTTAATGACTCTATGCACCTCATCGCCATCACTGGTTATGATGTGAGTAGTTCAGGTTTATGTTTGTGTTTGAGTTTGTGATATTAAGTTGATGTTTTTGTCCAAAGGGATGCACACATCACAGACAGAAAGCACATTACATTCTAAGACATAACTTAACCATATTAGCTGAGACAACAATAACAGTTAATCTAATATTTTTTACTATTTACTGTGAGTTATTTATTATCTGTTGAGTTGTCCATCATTTTTCAGGATTGTTTTTTTGAGTTGTTCATGTGAGAATAGCTGACGGTGACTTATGAACTTTGACCTCTGTAGGGTAACCTGAGCGACCTGGGCAGGCTGCTGATGCAAGGCTCTTTCAGCGTGTGGACGGAGCACAAGAAAGGTCACGCCAAGGTGAAGGACCTGGCCCGCTTCAAGCCCATGCAGAGACACCTGTTCCTGCACGAGAAGGCCCTGCTCTTCTGCAAGAGACGGGAGGAGAACGGGGAGGGGTACGAGAAGGCCCCCTCCTACAGCTTCAAACACTCCCTCAACGTAAGGATGCCCCTGATCCACAGATCATTCAATACTGACCAAGATAGAGCAACATAATATCTTACATTGGGAGCGAACCTGAATAGTTCTGGTCTGCATAAGTGGGAGTGTCACATAACGTCACAATATAAACTTTTTAATGATCTTCTGTATCAGCCTATGAGGGCTCGACTCTGGTCTGCCTGACAGGGGGACCCCCCCCCCCCCCCCCCCCCTTGCAAAAATAGAACTTGACAAAAGTTTGTGCCTCTTGCTCCGCTTTTACCCAACCTGCCTGATGTCTGCATCCATGTTATTGCCTTTGGCATTGTAATTAAATCCAATGTAATGAGGGAATGAAAGGTATAGTTGCAGTTGTATGGTCAGAGCACAGAGGAAATGCATCGCTTGTTACTTTTGGACTCAACACTTTTCTGTGTGTTATTCAGCTTGAACTGGTTTACACACAAACTTAGTTCAAACACTGTCACCTAGGTGTTGTAGATACGTGTGCAAGGTATAATTGACATGTTATGGGCAGGGCATTGAGGGTGGCACCCTAAATCAACAGTGTGATTGCCCTCTTTTAATCTGTAATCTTATTTGCATACTTTATTCCAATAAGGCATCCTGCTCAGTGCACACTACTGTGCACTATTGCTGTGCATGTTCTACCCTACTCCATGTGTACTTTGTCTTAATACCTGTATGCCTATGTGTGTACTGTTGTCTCTGTTGTACAGTATGTGTTTACATATATTACTATTTGTCTACTGAATGTATAAAGAGTTGATATGTACTGAAGTCAAGTTCCTTGTGAATGTAAGTATATTAGGCAATATATCTGATTCTGATTCTGATCTGATTTATGTATTTGTCGTCTGAATAGATGAGTGCTGTGGGAATCACAGAGAACGCCAAAGGAGACAACAAGAAGTTTGAGATCTGGTGCAACTCGCGAGAGGAGGTCTACATTGTGCAGGTGTGTATTCGTCAGATGGATGGCGCACACACACACACACAAACACACACACACACACACACACACACACACACACACACACACACACACTCCCTCTTTACCTGTTTGAGGGCTTGGTGGGCACATGTTTAAAAATTCTGACTGACTTTGTTCATCTTCAGGCTCAGACAGCAGAGATCAAAACAACGTGGGTGAATGAGATCCGGAAAGTTCTAACAGAGCAGCTGAAGGCCTGCAGAAGTAAGTGTGTGTGTGTGTGTGTGTGTGTGGGGGTGTACCACAACATTATGGTCTACATGTATAAACTAATGTAAATAAAATATAAATGTAACCATTTGTAAATGTTTCAGTCTTAGTTTGTCAGTGTTAAATGTATTTTTACTTTAATGTGTATAGTTAACTCTTCATTTATTATTTATTTACTCACTGATTATTTTTATTTTTCACTCCTACATTTTGTTACATTTCAGTGCTGTTGTATGTTGTAATTTGGATAAAGCCATTTGCTAAGATAAGCAGCTCAGTAGACTGGAGGGATGTGGGTTTGTTCCCCCAAAACTTTACATGTATCCTATTGTATGCCTTTAAGTGCTGAAAACTTAAAATGAACATAAAATGAAAATAAATCTTTTGTTTTCTTAAATATCCCTCTTTTCCCTCTGCATCAGATGCGAGCCAACAGAAGACCTCAGACCAGGTGTCTCCACTGCCTGCTGTCAGCAATGGCTCCATCAGTTTGAGGTTTGTCACTCTGCTCCAACAATATTCTCCACAGCTGTTTTAAATTTGACCATTTCAAAAATATTACTTATTATTAATTTAACTATTTATTAATAACTTATTATTAATAATAGCTATACTTATAATTTTATTATTATGAATAACATTAAGAATCTATCTATTTTCCTATAACCTGAGTATATATATTGTTTTCCTACTTATTTTTGTTATTATTTCTCCTACCAGCCCTTTCAAGAGCAGTCAGAAGAGCTTGAAGAAGGGTGAGGAGAAGAGGGCGGAGCCAACAGTGGCAGAGTCCAACCCCATTGGCTCCTCCCCTAAATCCACAGACAAGGCTAAAGGTCAGTAGGCTAGTCCAATCAGCTTTTGGCAACTTCTATCCTAGTCGGGGTTTCCCAGCTGTCATCTGAATGATTAACCAAAACCCAGCCTTGGAAACGTTCCTTTGGCAGTAAAAGCCTTATATAAATCAAACAGCAAACACATCAAGCACAACGCAGGTATTCCAGTGACTTCAGGGAAACCTACAGGTGGGGCACAGAGAGGAAGCTACCTTTAGCTTCTGTTCTTTAATGATTCCTCTGGGAGGTGCTGCTCTCTCTCTCTCTCTGACTGTCCTCTCTATGAAGCTTCAGGCTCGCTCGGCTAGTGTCCCTCTACTTGATACTGTCCTGTATGTCACTGTCCTAGCACTCACTTTGCCTCCTGTTCTCTCGTTTGCCTCCTACCTCCAGACATCTGAGATTATTAAACTGTACTTCCTTCCTTCCTCCCTCCCTCCACCCCCCTTACTGGTGTTGACTTACTTTGTCTTCCTTTCCCTTCTTCTTCTTGTTCCCTCTGCCTGTCTCCTCCCCCCCCCCCAACTCTTTGTTAACTCCCTTCTCCTGGGGTCGCGGCTGTAGAGGACACAGTCACCAGTCCTACCACAGACAGAGCCTCTGCCGCTAAAAAGCGATTTACCCTGCAGGGATTCAGCAACCTCAAGAGCCAGAAAGGTAGAACTGCATGTCTTTGACCCCCCACACCCCACCCCACCCATCCCCTCAAACGTGTGGACTGGCAGATATTGTAACATTTTGAATTTTAGGTCATGCCAACATTTAAAAGTCTTATAGTTAGTTTACTGATGATGTGGGAAGATGGAAGTTGTCCTCAGCCTGTTGTAGTTTGAATCTGCTGAGTCCTTTCTCTCACACATGAAGACCACTTGCAGTTCGACTGCTACAGTTTGACTGCTACAAAAAGAGATGTGCAAAGCCATGTAGTGACACTTAAAGGAAATATGGTATCCCTCCTGACACAGACCCGCTATCTCCACAAGAAGGGAAAAGTCAGACCCTCCCCATGGTGATTCTCTGTGCACCAGGTATTGCAGCCAGAGTCTATAGACTACATCCCCCTAAGACAGTGATGATACTATAGTCTTAAAGGAGAAATCCGGTGTGAATCAATCTGAATCAGTAGGTTGAAAAATATACAAATTTTGATACAGCATAGACCGAATAATGAACTAGCCGCTAACACGAATCGAATGGGGCATGGTAACTTACTCTCTGTTTCATTTTCACTGTACCCAACTCGGTTAATGTTAGTTGCTGCGATCATTATTCCGTCTCTGTTGTATCAAATTTTCACATTCTTCTCCCTACCGACAGCATTCGGCAACCTGGAACAGCAGGGTTGGAGTGATTCACACCGCCTGTCTCTGTAAGCTAGCTAGTCGCACCTAGCCTATCTAGCACATCGGCACCGTGCCTCTCAGGCTTCACCCACTCTCTTTTCACACCTTCATGTTGTTCTAGTCTCTCACTCTTTCTCTCAGTTTTTACCCTCAGACTGTTTCCTCTCTTCTGATTCTGATTGTCTTTCCCTTCTCTCCACATCTCTCTCTCTCTCTCTCTCTCTCTCTCTCTCTTGCACTTCCTCTTCTTGCTCTCCTGCCAGGATCTCCCCCTAGTCCCGACCACAAACCCAAACGACATGAGATTAAGAGTGACCCAACTCCATTTGGCTTTAGAGGTATCGCTCCCTTTAAAGTCTCCCTTTCCTGCTCACAGCCTCCTCTCGCCTCTCCTGCCCCCCCTGTAGGAGAAGGAAAGCTACTGCAAAGCTATTGCCCAGACACCCTTATACTGCATTGTCCATTGTTTGCTTATTGTGTCGAATTCAGTGATGCAAATTTGTTCTCTACAGTGGGTAATATGCTTTGTGTAGGTATCAAGTATCATAGTTTAGATCAGTCAAAATTGAGTTCATTTTGAAAATTTGATTTTGACAAGCCATACCATATGCTACTGACATTTATAAAGCCTTCATGAATCTATTTTTAATTATTATCATTTCTCATTTATGTTTGTAATACCAGCTGTCATAGTCATGTGATGTTGGTATGGGGTTTGGGGCTATGGGGCTGACAGTGTGTGTGAGTTGGAGAGACCAAGGGAACAAGTGTGAGGGTTTGGGAGTTGGTTTAAGGAAGTGAGAGTAAAAAACTCTCTGTGGCACTGTGAGTGAGTGATTTATTTGGAGTGAATGGGTGAGGTATTTGGTGCGAGTGTGAATGATTTGGTCAGCATGGGTGTGTGCGGGTGGGTTGGGTGTATGTGTGTGAGTGAGGTGAGGTGTTATGAATGAGTTTGTATGTTGAGTGTGTGTGTGTATGTGTGTGTGTGTGTGTGTGTTCATGAGTGTGTGTGACGGCTCCTCTCTCATCAGACACAGGTGCCCCTATTAGCCTGAGCCGAGTCCGGTGGCTAAGCACCTCCAGCCTCCTGCAGGCCAAGCGGAGAGGTAAACCCCCCCCTGCCTGCTCTCATCTGGGTGGCCTGGACTGGACTGCTGTGCTCTGCACCCTAAAGCCCTTGAATGCATCTTAACCAGACCCCCCCACTCCCCACCCCCCCTTCACTTAGGGACCAAAGCAGGAGAACGTATAGGCTACATTCCAGTGCCCCCCCCCTCAGCCCTGAACCCTCAAGGACTTCAACCAAAGATTCTAGAGCACTACGCTCTAGAGTGTATGCTTAAACTATCATCAGTCAGCCAATCAAGAAGTCAAATCATGCCATTTAAGTTTCATCTATCAGAGGGTTCAAGGCTTTGGTATAGGGAGGACATTTGGTTTCAGGCCTAGAGTGCACACACCCCTTGTTTGTGTGTGTGTGTGTTTGTATGAAGTGTTCTTTTGTACAGTGGACAGACCCACCACTGTTTTGTTTAGTTTTGTTTCAAGTCAGTGAAATGAATAGCTGGTGTTGGTATGTGTTGGAATGTGTGTGTGTGTGTGTGTGTGACACATACCACAAAATCTCACAGCAAGTGGTGTTATCAAACCAAATGAGGTGTGCTTCCCAAAACTCTAACCCTACTATAGTGCATGGGTTGCTTGGGCTTAGTCTTGATATTGGCTGGTTTGTTGTTGACTTGCTGTGTGTGGCCACTGTGGGCAAAGGTTTGAATCTGACCTACGAGCCACTGTGGTCATGACCTATGCTTTTGGGTATGGTTCTCAGAAATGTCTCTTGCAATCACCAAAAATATCACAATCCCCACAACATCTTTTCATAATTATTTTCCAGCACTAATCTTATTTTATTTCATTTTATTTTTTAATCACAGTACCTGGACTGGCCTTCTTGATTGATTTTAATCACCTTTTACCCTCTCACTTGCATCTTCACTCTCTCAACATTTTTTAAATCTTTTTTGTTTTTGTTTTTGTTTTTTGGTTTTTTTGAAGACCTAGAAGTATTAAACAGGGCAATGCATTACACTTATTGAAGACAGATCCCCAGCATAGCAATCTTCTACAAGCTTCCTCTTTCTCTACAGCCTGATTGTCTTGATAAACGAATAGCAGACATCCATCCCTCGCTCACGCTGGCTTCTCCCTCTTTATTTGTTCCCTCTTTAACCTCTCCAGGCTGGGCCAAGGCATCCCTCTCCATGGATGCTTCAGAAGAGCATGATGGGTACTCAAGTGCTGACGACCCCTTGAACTCTGACCCTGAGGATGAAGGGGTCAAGAAACTGGTAAGTGGCTAGATTTATTAGCTGTACAGCCAGATTAGGGGACTGTTTTCACAAAGCCAGGCTTTATTCTCATAGACCAGTCTAATGCAAGTTCATGCAGTTGCACAGTTTTTCACTTTGTTACTTACCCCTAGGTAACACTTAGTTACCATAGCATGTACCATATTCTAGAGTTAAAATTGAGATCTAAACTAAACTGCTTTGTTCAACATTTTAACTTGGATGTCTAAAGCCTGATTTTCAACTTACTGTTGTACTCTTACCAATCTCCATTAGCTCTCAAACTCATAAGCTTTATTCACGTTTAAAGAATCATGTGCTTGTTCTCACTGTAAGAAAAATATAAACCTTATAGACCATCAAGAGAAGTTAGAGAAATTCATAAGTGTGTGTGTGTGTGTGTGTGTGTGTGTTTACTCTTTGAGTTCAGTATTGAGATATTTTGATGTTAAAACATCGTACCATGCTTAAAGACAAGGATCAGAGTGTTTACCTTGTAGTGTATGACAATGATTGTGTGTGTGTGTGTGTGTGTGTGTGTGGTGTGTGTGTGTGTGTGTGTGTGTGTGTGTTTGTTCTCCAGGCCCCTGGCAAGTACGTGGTGGTGGCCGACTATGAGAAAGACCTGTGTGTGAAGAGTGGTGACACAGTACAGCTGGTGAAAGAAGCGGATGATGGACAGTGGTAAGGCAGACTTCTCCAAATGACACAAACATCTTTAGAATGGGAAAGAGAATAATAATAATAATTATTATTATAATAATAATAATAACAACAATTTTGTTGTTTTCCTTAACATGTGTGTTTTTTTCTTTGTATAATTCAGGTTTGTAAAAAACCTCAAGACAAACAGAGAAGGCTGGGTACCTGCTGCTAACCTCCTTACATTAATAGGAGAGTCGAAATCCTCACAATCTCTCACAAGCTCAGGTATTGTGATCCAGATTGATTATACTGTATAAAGAGGTGTGTTATTTTTTGTCGGTGTGTGTTGCTTGTGTACAGTACTGTGCACTTCCAGGCTTGCATTTAGTTTTGCCTGTTATATATATATGTGTGTGTGTGTGTGTGTGTGTGTGTGTGTGTGTGTGTGTGTGTGTGCGCGTTGTGTCTGTTTTGTCTGCTGCAGAGGGAAGTGGCTCGGGGAACCTAAGCACTTCGTCTAGCTGCAGTGAGACCTACACAAGCTTCTCTGACATCAAGCCTTAAGGCCTGCTGAGGCTGAAACCCTGCACTTCAGCGCCCCCTCTGGTGTCTCTTATGTGTGCATCTCTCTGCCCTGAATGCTGATCTCTCCAACTGCAATAGCGAAGTCTCAGAATTACTTCATGGTGCAGTGTGACGGGTCATCCCCAGCTGTTCTTGGTGTGACTGGATCACTCTGAGTTCACAACTTATGCCCTTTTGGACTCTTAGACAGAGAGAGGCCCCACTGCACTCGTCACAAGAGACACTCCGTGTATTCTTTCCAAATGCTGGTTTCACTGGTCCATTTTTATTTCTCCTAAACTATGAATAAAAAATGTATTTTAATCTTGTTTTTCCATCTCGGGAACAGAAAAGTGTACATTTAGATGTTCTCTAGTTGGGAATGGATCAGAAAGTCTATAAGTGTTACTATGACAATGAGTGTAGAATTAAGTCTTTTTACGTCTCTCCAGTATGTATACACCGCACAAAGAAAAACAAAAAGTCTGTGACTGTGTGTCACTTCAGATGTCAGACATCTTTGACTTATTGTTCAGTGAACCTTTCATTCACAAAAACTAGAGCTCTTTTGCCAATGTAATTTGTGGACACAGTTGTGTGTTTTTGAACACTGCGAAGACTGTTGCGTCATGTTCGGTCTCTTATGGAAAATACTGTGAACAGTCTGTTTCTTGTACGTATTACTGATGAAAATGTGTAAAGTTTAAATTATTTACTGCAATAAGAATAAAAATTTGTACAGATATTTTCAATTTTACCTCATTTTCCCATGAAAACATTATATATTGTATATTCAGATCACAATGGTTACTTTTTCATGAATCATTGTCTTTATTTTGTAGAGTTTCTATAATGTATATCCATTCTTCCATGTCTTCACATTATCTTGTATTCTGTCCACAGACTATTTTTCCAGAAATCTAATCTGAGGAAAGTAAATCCACAATATATTATTTTAAGAAAAGGTTTGAAAACAATCTAAGCATGCACCAACAATCTAAATATTTTAAATGTAGGAAATGTTGTACAAATACAACCAGCAGGTTGTCCAACCCTGGACTTGGTCCCACCTGGGACAATGCTAACAGACATAGTGAAAGCTAATTTGTTTTAAAACATGTAGTTAATTTACATCACATACAATATATTTTATTGGGTTTTTCACCAAGAGGTATTGTGTTACTGTGTACCACAGTTGATGCAGCACATTGCCGCATGTGTTTTCCAGTGGCAGTGCAGCAGTGCTTCTGCTGGTCTGAATGATGCATACATTGTCTATGTATATGTGTAAATATGTATTTAAGATGTTGAGATGTATGAAATGAAGCTTGAATAAAGTCCACAGAAACATTATACTAATACTGAAGTGTGTTCAGTCTTCGTAATTGATGTATAATTTTCCTACTACCACAGACACATGTTGACTTTATGTTATTATGACGATCAATGGAGAAAGAGGCTTTATTCTTTCAATGGTGCACACCAAAGGGAGAAGGGACAGATTTCACATGCCAGATTCACCCGAGCTTAAGTAAGGGGTTGGACTCCATGGACGTTTGATAGCCACTCATCCAATAACCAATAAACTAATACAAGAAAAGAAACAATATGAGAACACACATAATATACATTGATGCGTTCGGTAGACTGCATATAGAACTGAGCCGATTCTGATTATCAGCTCCCTCATGCTTCTTTCCTTAGTTCGACACATGTTTGGGTTTAGTAGCCTAGTGCCAAACGTTGTATTGCTGTGTGGCCTGTTAGTGCTGGACATGATTCTGTCTGAAAAGCAGCAGGCAGCTTTGTGTAGCCTATGCCACATATGGCACTTTAAAGATATTCTCTTAAAAATCGGTGTATTAGGCCTACAAATGTTGATTTCAATAGCCTATTGTTGGCACAGTATAAGCCTCTATTTGAAATCCCCCACCAGCAATATGTCACAGTCGTATCAGATAAGCCATCTGATTTCATTCTGTTTCAGAGTGTCAGCTGTAAATGTTGAAGTGTGAGTCATTCACAGTGTAATGTGCTGCATTCGTTCAGGCAGCGTCACAGCAGAAGTAGGCGAACTTTACAGTGACTGGTGCTACGTCTGCCAACCACAAATGCTCATTATAACTCTTAGATATCAGCTTGGCTGTGATCTGTCTTTCTTATCCGGGTACTCTGCCCCGCACCGCCCCATTGCAGAGGGCACCAATGAACGCTAGAATACATTTATGGTTCAGACCATCATGTTCGAGGCCCGAACTCCTCTTGACATAGTCCTGACTCACTGCAAGAGAAATTCTGTACTGCCTTCTTAAAAGATTCCGCACTGTTTAATTCGCGCATACACACATTCCTCTGACGTTTAGCCCAGCGTACACACCGCTGGCGTGACCAGAAAAAGCAGCTCGGTTACATTGAGACAGGGCACCAGGCAAGATATCCGAGCGAAAAAGACACAAAATATACCTTTGCTCTGTAAGTATCACGCTTTGGTTGACATTATGGGAATCAAAACTTGACGGACTACATCGACTCTCGGTTCATTAAAGTAGCTAATGGTGTCCTTGACATTGTTTCAAACTTGGATCGAGTGGACACCAATAACGTTAACGTTATGCTAGCTAGTTGGCTAACTAAATGAAGGCTGTCTCTTTTTGACAGTCTCTGTATTGTCGCACAATAAATGTTCGATTCGCGCATGTCAGACGTCAATTCGATGATTTTAGCAAAGCTAAATTGTAGCTAGCTAGCTTCTCTGAACTCAGACGGGGTGTCTGTCTGTCCCGTCCGTATCGGCTGTAGTGCTACTGCTACATGGGCGACGGATTGACGCTTAATTCGCCGTTAACTAGCTGGCAAGCTAGCAAGCTAGGTTTAATTGTGATCTTTTTTGTTCGAGCAGTAAAATGCAAGTACCGCCCTGTGTCATGCTCTTCCCATGTTAGCTAGCTCGCTAGCTCAGTCTTTTGTCCGCATTGTTTGTGTTGCTTTGCTTGGAGTTGGGCGAACAGAACAGAGGCCTTGTAATAAACAGGTGATTAGCTCGAAGGCTAGCAGCATCTATGGTCACACACGGTAACGTTAATGCGCTATCCAGCCATAGTAATCTCTGAAAAAAGCTCTCTAGCCATTAGAAGAAATTCCAATGGTCTCGTGTCTGACCTTGATCAAAAATCAAGCTTCGATCAGACCTTAGTTTGATATCGCATAGTGCTGATATTTCCTGGTTTAATCTCTATGACAATGGTAGTGGATGTGCTTACAATGTTTTTTTTGTGCTTTGCATTTGTAAGAATTTAAGATCGGCCCACCAAAGTAACTCACCGTGGTGTAGGTTAACGCTGTCTGCCCCTGGTGCAACTATAGCTTGCGAGCTACTTGAGCTACAGTTTCTAATATCAGTGCAATAAAAGGATAGGATAGGATAATTTTCTAATTATGTGTGCAATTGGTATTTGTCAAGGCTTGTTTATTTTTCAAAGTTCTTCCTGTAGCCGCGAGTTGTCTCGCTGCAAGTTCTGAATGGTGTGGGTGTGTCGTCTCTGGTGCCAGTGTCAGTAATGTGTGACAGGCAGTGATAGATGGATGCTTGCTTCACCCTTCGCCCTCTTGTGAGCTCTGACTCAGTCGCGGCTCACCTGGACCAGGACTAAAAGTGTGTGGGTAACAGATGCGAATGATAAGCAATGTAGGTGAGATACGGACGAACTTGTCTCTCACTGCGAAGTGATCAGCGCTGACCAGCCTCTGTTGTGGTTGATGTAGCAACTGGCTGAACAATGTTAGATTTAGATGCAGTGTTATACATGCGTAACACACTAGATGCAATCTAATGCGTAACTTGGTTGTGTAAGGAGGTCTAGACTTTTTGACACAAAAAATGTAGGCCTGAGAGTCGCTAGCCATCACAAGCGCTGGGCTGATGTCATAGGCCAAGTTTATATGTCACTATAGTCATACTTTTTGAACATGTCTGATGATCTTAACTGTGAGATAACATGGCTACTTTGTATAACATTGTCACTTTTGTGGTATGCCATAGGAATCTGCTTTTGGTGTGGTTTTCAGATTTGCTGTGATTGCCTATGGTCATGTGGGGGGCTGATAAGCATACCTGCCATTCCTGTAAGCTCTCCAGGCTGAGCATTGGGCAATAGATTTCTGTGGCCCAGGATAGACCATTTCCAGAGAGTGTAAGAAGAGCCTTCACTTTGTTTACTAGTTTACACAGAAACTAGTGTGACAGCTAACAAGCCTTGAACATTGACAGCTAGTAGCCATGAAAAGTGCTGGTGCCAGCTGTGTTGTAAGATCTTTCCATGTGTGCAGTTACCTTCCTATTCGCAAAACTCCTTACTGCAGTTTTCAACTATTAATACATAGGCTGAATCTCAGTGTTCCCTCTATTCCTAAACCCTAGACCCTCAGACTTAGATAGAGATACTTTATTTATCCAGAAGGAAATTAATGTGTCAAGTAGTTTATACACAACATACATGCGCACAGACACATGATGCACACACGTATCTTATGTTATATCTTTTAAAACAAACCAATTAAATAAAGCAATCATGATGTTGATTCATGCCAGTTAAGTGTTTGTACGTTCAAGGGCTTAGGGCTTAGGAACAGAGTCACTGTGATTCAGCTATACATAGAATTTTCCGATATTCATTCTCCGATTTTATGGGGCAGGTGACTTTTTTGAGGATACTGCGTTTGCCGAGTGTATCCTGGGCCACGCAGTGTTTGGGTTCTGTAGCAACTAGCTGCTCTTGTAGCCAAAAAGCTGTGATCAAAGTGACACAGTGTCTGCAGAGGCAGGGGGGATGGGTTGGAGAGGAACGTTCCTGAGGATTACCGGTCACAAGTTGGCTCCTCTCTCTCAGACAAGGGTTACTGGAGGTTCTACGTCATAGGCCTGTGTTTCCAAGTGCTGGCAGAAAGATATAGTAGCGTACTTCAGGGATGAGTTCTCAAACACCACCACTGCCACCACTACCATTTCAGTATCCTGACTTTGCTTGTCCGAAAGAAAGACGAAATGTCTGTTGCCCGTTCTGGCTGTATCCAGTGACAGTTGGCACTTACGTTGAGGTCTCCAATGAAGTGCTGTCTTGTTCTGTGTTTAATTTTTTTTTTTTTTTGCTTTGTCCTGCTTCTGTGTTTACATTCCTCAGACTCTGTGGAGAGGACCCTCCTGCCAACATGCCACTCTTTGGTAAATCCCACAAGAGTCCCACTGACATTGTGAAAACTCTAAAGGACAACCTGGGCATCCTGGTGAAACAGGACAAGAAGACAGACAAGGTGAGGCAGTCACGGTACATGATGTGTTGGGTTGCGGGCCTGGTGGACCAGTGGGTACGTCACCCGACTGATAGGACAACCCGGGTTCAATTCCCGAACCCCACGTTGCCAGTCCATGTAGCTTTGGGTAAAAGTGTCTGCAAAATACCAGTCAAGTTTATCTTTACCTTATGATACACATAGAACACCATTCACGGAAGCACCATGGCACTGCGCTTTAGGGTGCCCACTGTCACAGAACAGAAATGGAAGGCAGAAACAATAGTTTTTAAGTTCAAAGTTCCACTGGGAAGTAAACCTCTTCCTGTCAAGAGAGCACAAAGTTAAAGAGTCTGATCCGTCAAGCTAGCTATCCAAGAATAATGGCTGTTGTCTTCCAGATTAAAAAGGCATCAGAGAATCATGTCCCTTTTTTTAAAAAGAAGTTCTGTGTGTTTTGCTGTCCGGGGCTGTTTTATAACTTCTGTGGCTGATGCTGAAAGTTCCTGCTGTGGTATTGTGTTAGTATTGGTAAACACATATACTTGGGCATGGTATGACATTGAAGTCGTAAGTGTTTATATCCCTGGGTGTGGTCAGTGATTTCAGACAATCTTTATGCATTTCAGTGGCCCAGTAGTGTTGTAAGGGAATAAACATGAATTGCTACAGAGATTATGTGTGTGCCCTGGTTATTCTAGTTGGAATAAGCCCAGCTAATCAGATGGGATGGAAATGTGCATGGGTTGAGTTCCTGTTGTAGGCTGTGTTGTGGGATTTGTCGTAATTTGAAGGAAAAGCTTAACATGCTCAAAATTCTGTTAGCTTGACGACTCTGATCACGTACAACAGTTAAAGGAGTAAGGTTTGCCCCATGTAGGCTTGGTTCTACTGAGGCAAAATCAAATGTTTCTCCCCAGAAACCATAATACCTGATGCCAGCAGTGTTTGCATTGGTCATCTGGGAAGTTTAGCCCAGACTTGGAAGGTTGGGGAATTTGGTCATTCTTTTTTAGGCCAAGTCATGGAATTTCAAGGAAGTTAGTATTATTTTTGTTCACTAACTAGCTACCATCACTTCAGGTAGGATATATTGGGCCTAGTCAAGTGTGCTCCAGATTGTGTACTAAATTTGAGCAGCATAAACTAAAAAAATGCGAACTTGATGGACATGATTCATCAATAGATGAATTTGAAATAGCTGCTGTTGCTGATTGTTGACTGTGGTGCACACACAGCGCATTTTTCTGTTCATTCAGATTTTTAGTCAGTGAAAGTCAGGGAATTTGGCATTTGGCTTAGATTGGTCTGCTGTGGCAGAGATGTAGCCTGTGTTTTTGTCTGTGCGCTAGAGGTGATGGGAGGTCAGCTTTTTAGTCAGTGAAAGTCAGGGAATTTGGTATCTGACGTGGCAACCCAGCAACCCAGAGGTGCGGCCCTCCGTCTGAGCACTACATAACGTCACCCTCCTAAAATATTCGCCCAAGGTTTTTTTTGAGAAGAAAATAAATATTTGCCAAAAAATTACTTGGGTGTTTAGTTTAGGAAGGTGTCAATAAATAAAGCTTTATTTGTGTTTACTCACTATGTACTCACTGTCTCTATCAGGCAAAATGAACTGCTCGTTTTCTCCTCTGATGTCAGAGATGCAGCCTTGCGCTAGAGCCGAGTGTCCTCAGTTAGCTGCGTTAGTGTGCGGGTGGACCTACACCGGGGTGAGAAGGGGAGCTTCTTGGCCAAGGCAGACATTCATTTGCACCAGGGTGCTTGAAGGGCCCTTTACCAGCACATTCGTCTCTGGGCCTCTGTGTCCTCGGGCTTCAGACAGAGCCGCAGGAACAGAGCTGCTTGTACTATGCACCTTAGTGATGTTCAGAGACAGCAAGCCAACAGCAAGCACCTCTTGCAGAGCCAGTTGAACCCCTCAGACCTGCTGCCTCTGTTTATTGATATGGAGAGGCATCCGGAGATGTGGTTAATTTGAACAGAATTCGTCAAGGCGAGGAAAAGTGTGTTTATGTCACATATGTTAAGCCTATAAGTAGTTTGTTGTGCATCACATAAATAAAGGTGAAGAACAGTTAATGCTGTAAATGGATAAAGCGTCTGAAAATAATATGAGGATTGACTTCTTCGTTGGTAGCAAAAAGCTTCCATTCTCCAGCAACTGATATATGTGAAGTAGACTATAAAAAACAAACTTAATATTGGTTAGTAAACTTAGGTGTGTGTGTTTGTGTGTTTGCGTGTGTGTGTGTGTCTGTAAACAGGCCCTTTATGAGGAAACCAAGTAGGTGTTTATACAGTCTTTTCTTTTCTTTTTTGTTGTCTGCAGGCTTCAGAAGAGGTATCCAAATGTTTGGTTGCCATGAAGGAGATCCTGTATGGCACCAACGACAAAGAGCCGCACACGGAGACGGTGGCCCAGCTGGCTCAGGAGCTCTACAACAGCGGGCTGCTCATCTCGCTGGTGGAGAACCTCCAGGTCATCGACTTTGAGGTGATTGCCGTAGCGTTACTATATCTGGTAACAATCAATAACCACAGACCATCGCTAACGGATAGTAGTATTTTGTTCTTATGACTTCACACACCTGGAATGCATTTCAAACGGCAGAGAACCCGCAGGTCACTGACTTTGAGGTGATGGACGTAGTGTTGCTATATCTGTTAACAATCGATAACCACGGACAATCACTAACAAACAGAAGCATCTTATTTTTATGACCTAACATTAGAACGCTTCTTATTTGTTTGTTGTTATGACTTAACATGATTAGAACGCTTCTTGTTTGTTTGTTTGTTTGTTTGTTTGTTTGTTTGTTTATATCTGGGATGTGACACAATTCCCAGTTTCCTGTTGCCATGGACAAGGCAGAATGAGCATGCCTTGTCTTTCCCTTCTCAGCCACAGTAATTTTCGCAGTGCTTAGTATCCTCAGTAGAAGTGGTTTGCAGTTTGTTTCATAGGTGTTCAGAGTCTGCTTCTACTACTACTACTACTTGATCGATAGTAAGTAGAGTAATTAAAGTAAGTAGAGTAATTAAAGTAAGTAACTGAAGTAAGTTAGTTTAATTATCCCAGAGGGTAAGTCAAATCACCAGCAGCTCAGCACCACTGTGGAACAGACATAAATGTGCTGAGCCACCGCTGCATAGTGATATGAAGTTCGTTAAGATTTCACTAGAATGACCATACACTGAGTGAGATGACTGGCCGATGATGTATGATGTTAAATGTTGACCGTGCGAGTCATGTCCCATAAATATGAATACCATATCTCATCTTTAGTAATGTCATGTAGATTTCACAGATTAGTCAAGTTTGTGTTACTACCAGCGGCACAATGGGCCCATGTCACAGCAGCCAGTTTTCCAGAAAGTCCAAGGCAAGGCGAGCACAGGTGTTACTAAAGACATCCAGTAAGGTTAGATTCAGTACTGTAGAATTAGAACCTTACTGGATGTCAGCAGTAACACCTGTGCTTTTCTCGTTACTTCCTGGAAAATGGGCTGCTTAGCCGTGGCCCACGGTTCATTTTCATCAGATGTGAAAAATAGAAGTTGTAAAGTGACAAATGTTTGTTGTTGTGTTTGCACATGCGGTGGTGGTGTATGTGTTCTTCTATGCTCTCCTCTGTATCATGGGGATGTTCCAAGCGTGTGGTTTGGTGGCAAACCTGGGTAAATGAACCCGGGGGAAGTGGTTAACCTCCTTTGTTAAACTACCCCTTGTTTAGTTTGAATAACCTTCGGACCTCTAACAGGAAGTCCACTATTTGCTCTTAGTTAAGTATAGCCGATATAGCCTACAGGTCTCTCTCGCCGGGCTGCGTACTGTAATTCCCCAACTATTAACTGAGGTTACTACATTGATTTTGCAAAATGTCTCCAGCGATGTGGTTAATGTATGGTTAAAGACAATGACTGCATTTTATTTTCCTCAGTCTACGTTCTCATTAGCCTGTATCACAGTCTGATTCTGATCTATGATGTGATCTAGTGTTGAAGAAACTGCAGTTAATCCACGAGTGCAGTTAATCCACGGGTGTGTATAATACACGCTTGTGTTTCTCAAGCTGCCATGAAACACAGTCTAGTGGTTTATACATGGTGACGCTGATATGTGCCAAATTACTGCAGCGAGCCTTGTGCGGTGGCCATTTTTTGAGAGGTCTGTCAGAGACTGTCTTAAAGCTGATTGAATACAAGGTGAATTGATATAAGGAAGTGATATTGAGTATACAGGGCAAACTAAATACTGTCTAGACATTTAGAGAAGCTGTCATTTTAGAAAACAAGAACGGTGTCTGCTGTTGCAATACCACAGCTGTACTTAGGGAGGGTTATATTTGAGCAGTTGTTTTGTTTGTGCTAGGTTTTTGTTTATGTCATTGCTGCAGTGACATTGTTTGAATTGTCAACACTGATTGGGTTACAAGTTGTGTTGCCAAACCACCAAGTTTTTCATTTTAATCACAGTGATGCGCATCTTATTTTAGAGTGTGATCTGTTGTGTTGATGCATTCCTTGTCGTAAGTTGTTTTGTGTGTGTGTGTGTGTGTGGTGTGTGTGTGTGGTGTGTGTGTGTGTTGTGTGTGTGTTTTGACCAGTGTTCTTGTGGGGGCACTTGGTTGTCTCAGAGAGATGAGGCTGTGTCATTGCTGTGGTTGGGTCAGTGAGAATGTGGTGCTGTGCTGTGCTGTGCTGTGCTGTGCTGTGCTGTGCTGTGCTGTGCTGTGCTGTGCTGTGCTGAGCTGTGCTGAGCTGTGCTGAGCTGAGCTGAGCTGTGCTGTGCTGTGCTGTGCAGGGAAAGAAGGATGTGTGCCAGATCTTCAACAACATCCTGCGGAGGCAGATTGGCACACGCAGCCCCACAGTGGAGTACTTCTGCTCCCACCAGGAGGTGCTGTTCATCCTGCTCAAAGGGTGAGCTCTCGCTCTCTCTCACTCTCTCTCTCTCACTCCCTCTCACTCCCTCTTTCTCTCACACTGATATCCATGCTGCCCTCAGCACTCTTGCACCTTACGTATTGTACCCACATCTTACTGCAACATTACATATTGCACATTTCATTGCACTTTTCACATTACACATAATACTTCACCTTACCTCACCAACTACCAAGAGCAGCTACCTCAGTGCTTCCCTCTTGTTGGAAGCCTAGATGTTTACCTGTATGTTTTATGTCTGTTTATTATTGATGTCTGTATTATTCATTTTCTTTGTATTTGATGAATGAGCAAAGATCGCTCTCTCTCTCTCGCTCTCTCTCTCTCTCTCTCGCTCTCTCTCTCTCTCTCCTCTCTCTCTCTCTCTCTCTCTCTCTCTCACTCTCTCTCTCACTTTCTCTCTTGCTCTCTCTCTTCTCCCTCTTTGTGTCACTCCCTTTTTCTCCCTGTCTCTCTCACTCTCTGACTCCCTCCTTCCCTTCCCCCCTCTCTTTCTGTCTCGTTCTCTCACACACACACTCACTCATTTACTCACTTATTCTCTGACATTTTGGTTGGCCTTCTGGCAGGCTGGGTGGTTTACTATTTGTCTGTCTGTGTTTGTTGTTCCATAACGCTTCCCCATTAATCCTGTCAGAGTACACACACACACACACACACACACACACCACACACACACACACTCACTCACTCACTCACTCACTTACTCATATACACACACACACACACACACACACACACACACACACACACACATAACAATCTTGACCATTTTTCCCAATTTTAAAGTGAAGTCAAATTCCCTTAATAACACAGTTGTCTTTCCTAAGGCCCTAAAGATTCATCTTCCTATCTTTCCTTGACCCCATGACCTTTTACAACAAGGTCAATGTGAAGTCGTTAGGAAAAGGAGAGAGGACAGACAGTCCCAGAGATGAGTGGTTTATTTATGTGGTTTTGTTTTTGATCGGGCAGCTACGAGACGCCTCAGGTGGCCCTGAACTGTGGGATCATGTTGAGGGAGTGCATTCGCCACGAGCCACTGGCCAAGATTGTCCTTCACTCAGAGCACTTCCGCGACTTCTTCAACTATGTGGAGATGTCCACATTTGACATCGCCTCAGACGCTTTCGCTACCTTCAAGGTCAGTGCTCACTCTCTTTGGCAGTAGGCTAGAACTTGAGATTAATCAGTACTGGGTAAAAAAAAACTTTCCTTGTCCCCTGAAACTGTAGAGTGCAGAATGAATTTATGTGATAATGCTATTATATGTTTTAGTCAGGTCCTTATTCAGGTAATATCAGACTATTATTTTTGAGTTTATTCTCTTCCCTCTGAAGCAGTTCTGTTCATAGAGTTTGATGGCTGACTTGCTCCCAAAGACGCTTGTTTGTTGATTACAAGAGAAATCAGTAAACAGGTTTGTGCTTGATCAGAACTCTGTCTGCTTTCTTTGTCAGGACTTGCTCACAAGGCATAAGGTGTTGGTGGCTGAATTTTTAGAACAGAACTATGATACGGTAAGTGGTTTTGTTTTTCCAATTAAAATCGCTGCTTTATTCCTTTTCAGTTGGTCAGTTGAATTTGGTCAGTGATTGTGTTTAGATTGACAGCACGTCTGTGTTTTGTATTTGCTCTTTTGCAGGTGTTTGCAGACTACGAGAAGCTCCTTCATTCTGAGAATTATGTGACCAAGAGGCAGTCATTAAAGGTACTGGTCAACAGCCAGATGTGTTTCTCACATACAGTCAAGATAATATTTATGAAACCACACAAAACCCTTAATTTAACATTCCCACGGAAATGATTGTCACCAAAAGTGTTTTGTATTGTTCTGTTGTTTCCAGAAGGAATAAGACATAATCGGAGACAAATACAGTCTCTGACTTAACTTTTTTTTGCCATGCTTGCTTTGACAAATAAATAGTCATAGTTACCAATGTGGCATTAGAATTCAGGAAACAAAGAGAAAGTCTTGATTGGTTGCACTGGTAAAGTACAGATCTCTGTGTGTGTTTGTAGCTGTTGGGAGAGCTGCTTTTAGACAGACACAACTTCACAGTGATGACGCGTTACATCAGCAAACCTGAGAACCTGAAACTAATGATGAACCTCCTCAGAGATAAGAGCCCCAACATCCAGTTTGAGGCTTTCCACGTGTTCAAGGTAAACACAGACAAGTACCGTTGCACGACACGGAACGCAATGGGGCGTTACGATAGCTTGTCCTTAGAAAGGATACATTTTTCTATTTTATTGGTATTGATACTTAAAGTATTAATTTAAGTTTAATCAGGCTTTAATCAAACCTCCCAGTTTCAAACCAGCTGATGGAAGGTGATTTAAATGAAAGTCCAGTTCAATGTCCTGCCTTACTGGCCCATGTTAATATCGCTCTGACTAATGGTTATGCTTTCACCCATAGTATTGCGTCTACTGATTTTGAGATATTTGCTATTAAGGTGTCGCCTCAGTTGGTATGGAGATAGTCATGTTATCATATTGAAGTCTTGATTTTAGTATCATGATGGGACTGCTGCCGAGTACTTCAGAGATAACCAGCCACTTTTGCCTGCTTTTCCCATCACACTCACACACACTCACACACACTCACACACACTCACTCACACTCACTCACACACACACAAACACACACACAAACACACACACACTCACACACACTCACACACACTCACACACACTCACACTCACACACACACACACACACACACACTCACACTCACACTCACACTCACACTCACTCACTCCCTTTCTCCTACTCTCTCCCTCCCTGTCTTGCAGGTGTTTGTTGCCAATCCCAACAAAACGCAGCCCATTGTAGATATCCTCCTAAAGAACCAGACGAAGCTCATCGACTTCCTGAGTAACTTCCAGAAGGACCGCACAGACGACGAGCAGTTCAACGACGAGAAGACCTACCTGATCAAACAGATACGGGACCTAAAGAAGCCTGCCTCCTAAAGCACACTCTAGCAATCATGTCAACCTCCACTTTTTACTGAGCAAAACAAAACACAAAAAATATATTAACAATAATAATAATAATAATATTAATAATAACTCTATTTAAAATCTTGGGAAAAAAAACATTTGTCTTTTTTTTTCTTAGTTACTTATCAAGCTTGCTAAAAAGTCTAGTCCTCAATCACAGATGTTCTCATAATTTCTTTCATGAAAGTACATCCTTTCCCTCTTTAGTTTGGTGCCACAGTAGGATGTTTTTCGAAACAAAAAAAAAAAAAACCCCAACTGTAGAGGGTGACTGGTTGGTTTTACAAGTTTTGGGGGTGGGAGGGGTGAGGAGGGGGGAACCAGAGGGTTACAGTATCCTGTTCCCTGGGGGAAGAGCCAAGAGGATGGACAGTGGTCATCATCCGCTGTGCTTCATTCTCACCGTGCGCTCGTAGGCCGGCCGTCTCCCGCCTGTAGCACTCCTGAAGTCTGAGCTTGTTCCCAAAGGCCCAGCCACAACGACCTCCAGAGGTCTGTCTTGTGCACCGTACATTTGTAGAGGACCCAGATATTGTAGGTTAGTTAACATGTAGGAAAGGGAGGTTGCCTTCTCCATATATTTATACAGCTTCGCTCTCTCTCTCTCTCGCTCTCTTTCTTTCTTTCTCACTCTCTCTCTCTCTCTCTCTCTCTGTCTCACTGTTTTCTGTGTGGTTTCTAGCTTCTGGGTTTGAGAGCTCAGTATTCAAAATTGCATTCCTTCTCATGATGTCTTTTGTATTTCTTTTGTTCTTCTTCTTTTCTTTGCTCGTGTCACAGTATTTGAAAGCTGCAGGCCTTTTGATAAAAGCTTGGGTTTGATCACACACCAAAGGATCACTGGCTGCCCCCAAGAGTTCTCAGAAGTTTGCGGGCTTCTGTCGTGAGTCCAAAAAAAAAGACCTATTAACAGTAAACAGAAGAAGAAAATGTGAAATCTGTAATAATATGTTAATCAGTTTCTTTGAAATAATTATTAATCAGTAGGTTTGACTGAGGACTAGTGTTGTTATTTTTATTTTCTTCTTCGTTTGATTTATTAGTTCTTGAATATGATGGGCAGTACTGCCAATATTCTTGGTGTTTGTAGGATTCAATGCATCAATATCCGCTGTACATTTTTAGAACTTTGTTTTGAAGTTCACTTTTGTTTTTGTTAAACAGGGCTGTATCACGTTGTGTTTTGTATTTTTTTTTTCCCTTTTGTTGCCATGGTTACCTGTTGGGTGTCCATCAGCTGCGTTTTTTGTTGCCATGGTCACTTGTCAGGGGTCCATCTGCTGGCTTTTTTGCTCTTGAGGGCGGGTACCATGAGGAGTGCACTAGAAAGATCCGAAGCACTTTCTGGAAGTTTCTCCCTTCTGTTGCAGTGAGACTGAGAGCAAGAGGGTGGTGGTTTTCATGGCAGTTAATTCTCTCTTGTAGCCATTTTGTGAGCTTTTTTTTCCTTCTTTGATCTCATTCTGACGGACTTAGTGAAAGATAAGGCATAAACTCAGAGGGGTTGCTAAAGAAAAAAAAAAACACATTGAAAAAAAAATGTTGAGGACACGGACATTAAAACAGGTGCCTTTTGTTTCTGTGTGTGCTTCTAGTCCAGCTATTATTTTGTATTTAAAAAAAATCAAGGGGGAGCTTAATTCTCATTATTTTATTATTTTAAAAAAATATGGTCTGCTAGAACATATTTGTCTTAATTAAGCAATGAACCTCTTTAACTCACTATATTTGAGTTCAACTTGTTGATGAAGTACTTAATTTTCTCCTCTGTCGTTGCTGCAGTTTTCTGATTGGACTCAGCTGAGTAGGACTTTGATGGCTTCTGTAGAGTAGGGGCGGGGAGCTGTCCAACTTCTCGCCACCATGAAATTTGACTTGCCAATGTTAGGGACGAGGGGCTGTGGGCGGGGGTGATGGGGTTTTGTATTACAGTGAATTATACTAACGTGACCCAATGTACCATTTGGATTTAAGAATAACTCTTGAAGGTTGACCTGTCTCTCGATGAAGGAGTGGCATCTGCTGGGTCTATTGTGGTGATGTGGAAACCTCTCCACAGTGTTCTGAAACCAACTTGTTTTAACATGCAGCCACTGTTTTGATTGCCAAATATTTACTTTGATAAAAAAAATTATATGCTATTTTGTTGGCAAATACTACTATTGTATTTACCAGGTTCTCACTTTCTTTGCATAATTTATTGGCGTTCAACATTCAGGGCAGTCTTTGGGTCTTCAGTGTTTTATTGCTAAGTATGAAATGTGTAACAGAAGGCTCAAACTACCTAAGTATGAGCCAGGAACAAGTGGATTTTTTTTTATTTTTCTGAAAAAAAAGAGTTCAACTACAATAACAAAAAAAACAAAAGTAATCAGAACCTCCCATATCTACAATGAAATTGAATTTCATTTCAAGATCACATGGTTGCATTTTTTCCACTTTGAAAGAAATTGTACATCACCAATAAAGAAAAACCAATGCATCAGATGTTCTGTCTCAATTCTTTCAGTGACATTTGGGAACCCTTTTGGGAATTGTAGTGATTTGTATAGAGTAGTAAAGAAATTACTGTTGGCTAGTTAGACTTAAAGGTGTTACAGATGCAATGTTAATGCAGTGGATGGTCAAAGGAATTATGACAAGGTAAAACACATCAAAGTCTGCCATAGCTATCTTTACTTAGACTTTCTCCTTAGTTACCCATCTTTATGTAATCTCACATAAATCTCACATCTTTATCATTCATCATTCACACAATTCTAACTTATAATAACAGGCCTTCTGCTTAAAATCTGATCTCTAAAATCTGATAAAGTATTTTAATATAAACTTAAATCTTTTTTTTTTTCAAGTAAACATACAGCCAACAATATGTGCATATTATCTCTGCTTTATCAAGACTCAGTCAAATCTCCCTCTCCTTATTGCAAGAATATGTAAGTTCCAGAAACATGCAGCATCTAAACATTTTGCAACATCTTTATGAGCATAGCCTCTTGCTGGGCAACAGTACCGACTCCTCCTGTCTTGGGTGCTTCATGTAACCATCTGAAAGTAGAGTTAAAAGCATCCATACCCCCTAGGTTAATGCCAAAGAATTATGAGTACTTTGGTTATTTTAAGGTTAACAGTATCTTAAGGATGTATCTTACTTGCTACTGTGCGTGGAAACTGCTGCTCACACACACTCGCTGTCTGGGGTCTTCTCTGCCACTAAAAGGAATGATGATAACATTTACAAACAAACAGTAAACAAACAGCTTATTTGTAGCATAACAAACATATCAAGTGAAGCGCTCGTATGGATCATGCTCACATGATTGCACTGAGTACTGATAACATCCATACTATATCTGTGAGTCCACAGAGAGAACCCTAGCCCCTTATCACCTTAGACCAGACACCAATAGACCACTAACCCGGGCAGCCGTGGCCTACTGATTAGAGCTAAACTGAGGGGTTGCCGGTTTGATCTCCGACCAGTAGAAAAAATATGGGAGGTGGAAGTGGTTGAACACTAATTTCCCATACCAACATCCACGGCTGAAGTGCCCTTGAGCAAGGTGCCTCGCCCCTCATTGCAAGGTTTCCTAACCCCTCACTGCAAGGTGCCTAACCCCTCCCTGCTGTCGCTGTAGCAGGCAGCCCACTGTTCCAGGTTAGTGTGTGCTTCACCTAACTGTGTGTTCACTGTGTGCTGTGTGTCTCTACTTCATGACTAGGATAAATTCAGAGACCAAATTTCACTCACCGGATCAAAGGAGTATATATACTTACTTATACTAACAGGCTAAATAGTTTTATTGGGTGAATCCCACAGTCTTCCCTAAGCTCTGAGCCCTAAGACTCAAAGCAATAGTAGTCCAGAGTCAATCAGTCACCCTGTTGTTCAACATTGCCAAGTGCTGTCGGTAGGAATAAGAACAAGATAATTTGGTACGATGTGGACAGAATAGCGAAACAGCACTCGGCAACCTCAAACAGCAGGGCTAGGGGTTGAATAACTCCAGGTTAGGAGGATCATTGGGATTTAGACATTGGCTGATTTAAACATAAGGTGCTGTTTAGAACTCCTGAAGAAAAAAATAGCATAAAAGGGCATGCAAATCAACCTCATGTACATATACACAGTTTTCCACTACTAAGGGACCTACAGTGAATTTCTGAACTCTCTGAAGACCGTCAAACCGAAGGTAGGAAATGTCGTCCTTGGTTTTGCCGCTGTCCAGGTCAGTGGTGTAAATCTGTTGGATGCCAGCTCCTCTGATCAAGGGCACGCATTCATCACACGGGCATTTGGTTACAAACAACATGGTGTTCTCTTCCTCTTTGATCTCTGCACTCCTGTGAGACACACAATATAAACAGATCAGGGTTTAGTTTAGTTTGATCAGCAAATAATAAATAACCACCTTCATATTAACAAAACGTCAACACTTAATCTTGAACATGCTCAAACATCCAATCCCAGGGGTCACCTGAATGTCAGGGCATTCTGCTCGGCATGGATGATGTAGCGGTACTTTCTGCTCTGACGATCCCCCTGTTTGTCATCCATCTGGGGGTACTCTCCGTACTCGGAACCGACGGGGTACGCGTTGTACCCACAGCCCACTAGATGTAGCCTTCCTGTGCCATCACAGGAGCCCTAATACACACACACACACACACACACACACGTATGGACTGTTTTGTTTCTTAAACCTTTTTAGTCATTCTCCACTTTAGAGGGTGGGGAATTTTAAAGCCACACTTCTCATAAAAACATTTATGCATACTGAAGCCATGTTAGATTTTCCTCCCACACCTTTGATCTAATCTGCTTGTTCTCATTTTTATAAGGTTTTACTGGTGTGAGGCAGAGAGGAATAAAGAAATAACTGTTGGCTAATTAGACATTAAGTTGTTACAGGGGGGGATGTTTTTGTTGTTGTTTTTTAATCATGAAAAAATAGGCAGTCAAAAGGTTTAATAATTTTTTAGGTTATTGGTAGACCCTATGTGCCTAAATTATGAACAGATGAGGATTCATCTTCAATGCAAACTTAAAAAGACATGAAACATTTCATTTTCTGTGCCGGCCACGATGTGATGGCTTATTTGGGCTTCAGAACCATGGATAAGGTCCGATCACCCGAACATGGCAGAGGATTGGCAGAGGAACATTAGCCTAATGGGATCGGTCTGTAAAACGTAACAATAATGATTTCACATGTCATAAAATATGATTTCACATGTTATGTCAAAGTAACTAATTATAAAACTGAATAAACAGTTTGCTCTGATGTCGGATTTCATGTGGTCTTTTCGGTTTTCCTGCTGGCGCGTCATCTGCACCGTGTCGTCCTTCTTTTATCCACATCTCTGCGAACCTCTACGCAGGGAACGAACACACGTCTGTCCCATTAACAGCGATGAAAAGAACACCGTTCAGTGTGGACACATTCATTCTGTTGCGCTCATCAGTAAGGATATGATTCATAGCACTAAATCCTCGTTCACATTCTGCTAACAACGAACAACGCGATTACCGACAATTCGCAAACAACGAGATTACAGACAATTCGGGTCAGGTTGAAAGTTAGTAGGCTACCAACAATGTAGATTATAGCTGTGTAAGAAACTGTCACAACCTGATTTCAATTTCAACCGTTTTTGCAATTATCACCCTAGGGTTTATCCCCCCGAGGATAAAATTCATTCAGCAGAAGTAAAAACCAGAGAGGGGGGGGGGGGGGTGATCCCCCCCATTCCCCCCTACAAATCGCACCCTGTGGATGATCAAATATGATATCTAAAATCTGATAAAGTATTTTAATAAACTTAAATCTTTTTTTCCAAGTCAACATGCAACATATTGTCTTTATTGTCAATAAAGACCGGTATTACTGAGGATAGGAATAAAAAAGACAAATTTCCTGCTTCCTTCTCATGCTCCACCTATAAAGGATTTATTCCCCTACTGGTGAGGTCCACCCCACAGTTTTAGATCCAGGTTGTGGAAGACGGATAAAGGTCACATGACATCCATAAAGTTGAAAGGACCAATGGCCAGCTCAACCCTCACTGATACAGGGAGGGATATTCCCATGAAATGAAACTAAGCACATTGGGGCTATTTCTCAATGTTGAGAAATAGATAGAATGATCCCTTGTCAGAAATGCTTCCTTGCAAGTCACTTGCTACAGAGGCAAAGCTGAGAACCTTTCTAGTATTTGAGATAAATATGTTCTGCTGTGGTGCTGCTGCCATTTTGGACTGTGGGTATTTCTTAATTGTGGGTAATTCTTTAACGTCGAGGATGCACCAATGCATTTTTGAAAATTCTAAAAAAGGACTACTCTGCACTTGGTAGAATTTTGGAGGGTCCGAATTTTGAAACAGTGCTTGGTGGTGTTCGATGACAAGCAAGCAGGCATTAAGCCTGGTCAAACATTCTTCCTTGGCTTTGAAAAAACAGCCAGGAAGACTGCATTTGCAACAAATGAAATATCTGATCAGACCTCAAGTGAAAAAAAGAATTTACCAAGCACCACTCAGGAGTAAATGAAACCCAGAGTTCAGTTACATGTGCAGTGAGGACCGATTTTGCAACGTTTTTATCAAATTGCTCATATCAATAAGAGGATAAGATAAGCTGACCATCATTTGAGATTCAGTCCGAAAAGGCACGTTCAATGCCCATATCCCACAGCATTTCACTGAGCATTCAAAGTACTCCTAAAAGTATGAACTAAAAGTTTCTAACTGAGAGTTTGGTATGCAGGATGCTAACTCACCAGCTGCCTCTCTGCCCAGATCACTGCCCCAACTCCAACCTTCGGATCCTCTGAAAATGAACATAGCATACCAGTGCTAAATTCACAGCTCCACATAGAGTTTAATAATGAGGACTGCTTCAGGTCAAGTCATAAAGCATATTAGTTTAACTAATTTGGTTAAACTACATCTGACTTTAGACGAAATAAAAAATACAAATAAATTATACATTTTAAATATTTAAGTAAAATGTAAATATGTTTTGTTGTATTTTGATATCTGAAGTGAAGATAATTGCCACATCCCTAAAGACAAGATTGATAAATGACATAAGATTATGCAATCTGCTGAAATTATTATCAGTCCCTCTAAGGCATACTCTATTCTATGGAGTGAGAGTGAGAATTGTATTACAATCCACGTAAAATCACTGACTGCACTTTTAAGGAAGGCTAACTGGAATGATCATGGGAAGCTGTAGAGGTATTTCAGTACTGTGGGTAAAGGTGTAAGAAGCTGAGATACCTACCAGTTCTGTGCGCTAGTAGTATGGCTTGAATGATGCAGTGTCGTATAACATCCTGGGACAGGGTTGGAGAAGTGACAGCGCTAGTACCGCCTTTCAGGTAAAAACCGTAACCAGCGTCTTCCACACAGGGAATACTGGAGGCCACTGAAGATAACAGTCTCACCAAGTCCCTCATGTGTTGCCTCAATTTGCTGAAGTACGGTTCCGCGCAGAACGTCACAAGACCCATTTTGGTCAACAGTTCACGGTGCCGTGACTCCTCCGCGACAAAAAACGCCTGGGAAAACTCGTCCCTGTTCTTCCACAGTTGTTGCCTGAAAAGATCATGCACATCCTGGTCAGGGAGGTCCATGGACACCTTCTCTTGGAAGTCACATGAGGCAGACGTCTCCTCAACGTACTGCTGCATGTCGAAAGCCAGCGGCTGAAGGAGAACCCCCATGTACGGCCGGCTGCTGGACTTGAGCTTCTCTGCAGCTGCGGCGTCCAGTTCAGCCTCCAGCTGACTGGCTGTGCTGTTACCCTCGTGGATGGCCAGCAAGCTGATCTCCGGGTCTCCAGGCCAATATGATATCCGACTGACCCCAGCTGAGAGAAACAAAAAGAGAAAGGCAGTTTTTACAGTTACTGGCTGACTCTCAATGTCCTCTCTAACCCTAAGTAAGCCCTGAACCCGCGTTATGGGAAACGGACCCCTGACTGACCCCAGCTGAGAGAAACCAAAAGAGAGAAAGGTATTGCTATGGTTACTGAGTGGAATCACATGTCAAAGCCACAACAGACAGCTAATGCTAACTGGTAGGGGCTCAGAGAGTCACTTTCAGTTTCATTTTCCTGGGCCTAGTCAGTTAACATTAGCTGCTGATTCCCTATTCACCAAATATGTTGTACCATATTTTATTGTTATTTTTCCTACCGGCAGTACTTGGTGACCTAGAAAAACAGTGCTATGGGTTGAAATACTGTGGAATATCACTTTAATGGTCTTTCATACCATTGATAATCATCTTCAGACAGGTAGAACAGGGCTTCCTGGAGAAGTACAGGTCACAACCGGCGAGCCGGGGTCCATGCTTGACCACTGCTACCTGTCCAGCGTGCAGCTCCGAGCTTGAGCAATGAAGGCCCAGAATCCTCCTCTCCTGGACCACAACCAAACCAGTTCCTCGAGTCTGAAATTATACAGCAATGGACCCATTTCACAGCCGCCAATTTTCCAGGAAGTTGCAAGGTAACCACAGGTGTTACTAATGACATCTTGATGACATCCAATATGGATCTGATTCTGCTACACTGGATCTGAATCTTCTTGACTGTCATTAATAACACCTGTCCTTACCTTGTCACTTCCTGGAAAAATGACTGGTGCAAAATGGGGCACCTCATATTATAGCCTACCTTTCAAACATTAGACCAAACATTACACTAGGTCAATACATTTCACATCACACTCTGTCCAATTTCTTCCTTAGGCTGTTCCAAGTCTCTTTTTGTCTTAATCCAGGACATATGTACCAGGCTAATTACTAGTCTGGTAAAATCAGGTTTAACTGGATCAAAACTTGTCATGTGACCCATAATTTAAAATGTACTCTAACTAAAAGAACAATCTATTCAATAAAGTGGGACCCGTGCGTTTTTTTCTTATCTCATCCATCAGGTCTATAGTTTGATAATGAATAAAACATCGAGATTTCATTCATCAACAGTAACAGTACATACAGTTTCATTTTCGGTCTTGAACGCAGCCCTCTTCTGAGGAAACAGTTCCATCCACAGGCTTAACAACGTGTAAAGGTTCACTTTCGATAGTCGAGGTCCATGGCCTGCAAATTAAATGCATCTTTATCAGTAGAGGATGATTACTTCAGAGTCTAGTTCTTATTGCTTGGTCATTACAAATAGAGTGTCCAAGAATAGCCGAACTTCGATGATAATAACTTCGATTCCGCGCAAATACAATATAAACGGGGCATAAGTGACAACCCCACAACAGTTACAGAGTTACTGAATGTAAAACGGGTAGTGAAAATACGGTGACTTGGCTATGACAGGCTATCAAACACGTAGCCCTGTCACAGCTGGTCCGTCTAACCTTGCACTTTGGGGTCGGTCTGTGAACTGGCTTCCTTTACATGGCTGCGCTCCTCAGCGGTTCCAGCAGTGACGCACTTTTTGTCCGAATCCCTTCGCGTCTCAGTTGCGTCTGTTACTTCCATTCAATCTTCCACCCACAGTTTATTCTCGATCACCTGTCAAATTAACAGCTAATACTGTGTATACGTCCCCAGTCGAGCCATCCTCTTCCTATATCGTATTACGTAGGACAAATGGGAGGGCTTATTGTAATTGCCATGCAATAAAGTAGGACGACGCTAGAGGGCCTGCAATGTCATGGAAACGACCTCAGTAGGCCTGAAAGGACTGGGGCTAGCACACAAAACAATAATAGAAATGTAATAACAACACTACAAGTATTACAGGAATGTAATAGCAATTTTGGATACAGTACAGAAGGGCTGTACAGAATATTATAACACAATTTAATATTATATAGGCCTAGTCCTGACAGAAGTGTTATAGGCTAGACAATAGTAAGAATAATGGTTCTACTATCATTCTCTAAATGTAGTCCTTCTTTCTTGTTTTATTTATTTGTTCATTTATTTATTCATTTATTTATTTTAAAATTCTGCAGTTATAGTCAGAATGCTGTCATGAAAATGACAAATCTGACAGCACCCTGTTTAGTGAGCTCATGGTGTTAAGCCACTTTAGCCAAACCGTCTTGGTTTTAGCCACCTGAGCTCATGTTTACTACAAGGTTCCGTAAAAGTGATTACAAATCCTGGGCCATGTAAAATATGCTGTACTCCAATATATTTCATACAGACTAATCCATGTCCAAGCCAAGGTTTTATGAAGTTCATTAGGAAGTGCTGCAATGATATTATGTCATAAATGAATATACTGTAGGCATATTTGGTAATGATCATGTCATGATAAAATGTATGACTCACAACTGGTAACTTACATGGTCAAAATTTGACAATGAAGAATTTATTATGTTTTTCAGTCTTTCAAAATGTTGGCCTACAGCCCTACTCAGAGTAAAGCTCAGAACTGCTTGTAGTTGTGACTGTGAAGACCCCAAGACAGCAGATGACAGTAATGATCAATTGGAATTAGCTGAGACCCAATGATATTAGCAGAAGGAAAAACACCCCACAAAGTCCACAAAGTTCCAGTGTAGATGGACACTGGTGAGAAACAGAGATGTAGTGGGGATTTTTTAAGGGAGGGGGCATGCAATATAATGTTATATAATTCAATGATAAATGAGTGCCTAATACTAAAAAAGTGAGAAAAAGCCTCTGTTACAAGAAGTGGAGAGACTCTGTATCCCAGCGTCCAATGCCCACTACACCCCTGGTGATCTTCTCTGAGCTGTTGCATGCAGTTTTGTAATGTTGCCCTCCTCGGGTCAGGTTTAGACAGTCAGAGAGCAAGACACTATGTGCATGACAGACAGTCATTCTAAGCAGCTAATTTTTAATGATTATATCCACTTTTGCCAGTAATTACAAGGCATTATGACATGCTTATTCTTCATTGCCCTTTATGAATGTGTTTATAATGGTTTATCACCTGGTAACAGACTTAGCAAAATGTTTAAACTATATTCTTTTCTCTAATCATTTTCACCTTTGTTAAAATTGTATGTTCACCTTTGCAAAACCGTTTCACCTTATCTGTGGACTCTCTGATGGAACTCTGTAGGCCTACCCTTTTGCACTGTTTTCATACAAAATGCACTCAATCACTACAACTGAAATTCATGAACAGTTGTTAAACAAATTCACAAAAATTTTGTAAACAATCTGTAGACACCCCATTCTCTTCCTCTTCTCTATCCATCTGAGCAAAGGAGTGTGTGTGTGTGTGTCTGTGTGTGTGTGTGTGTGTGTGTGTACATCTGTCTATTATACTGACAACATTACTGAACACACTTCTACACAGCACTTAGTGTATGTTTGATATGTGTGTTCATCCTGAATGTGCGTGTGTGTGTGTGTGTGTGTGTGTGTGTGTGTGTGTGTGTGTGTGTGTGAAGACTTCTGTATGTCTGATATGTGTGTGTATGCACACCTCTCAGAAGTGTACCATTTATAAAATGTATTTTACATTTACATTTATGCATTTAGCAGATGCTTTTATCCAAAGCGACTTACAAAAGAGGATAAAAAGATTTTAAAAATGTATGTTCACAGCCAACATATAATTAATGCATCAACTACAAAAGGCGCTATACCTGAAAAGAATAATGTAATAATTTAAAATAATCTATAGTCTACTATATATCTTAACAGCACATAACCAAGTTGTTGAGAATTAATCCACATTTAATCCATACCATTCAAGTGTACCCTTATCGTTATGAGTAGTATACATCTCAGAGCATCTCATGTAAGGCAGCCATGAAACAGAGGTGGAAAACTCAAAGCCATCTTCAGTCTGAATGTCCATAATAGCAAAAGCAATCAGGTGAAAGTTTCCAAAGTTAAATGTAAACATACTGCCGCTTCATCTTGCACCGAGTCTCTAGGCACTCCAGTCCGTATCCACCAGTCTCTCTCTCTCTCTCTCTCATGCAGTCTCGCAAGTTGCCGGCTGTGATCATTCCCCCGGGATCTCCTCCTCTTCCGACCTGAACATATAAAGCCCTCGCCCACACCTGAGGCTAGTTTTGTGCAAGTCAATGGGGTCCGCCATCTTGTGTGTCGCTGCTAAGTGTTCCCCCTAAGAGATACTCCGTCTTTTAGTTCCCTCTCCCATCAACACATCAACCAAACCTCTCCATGTGACCGTGACGACCAGTGTTTATCAAAGAAATAGTGGAGCCTTGACAGAAAGAAAGAAAGAAAGAAAGAGTTAGCAGGAGAGAGAAAGGGGAGAGAAAGAAAGAGAGATGATGATGATGAGACTTGATGATGATGATGATGATGAGGATGATCAGAGAGAAGCAGGATGCTTGCTGGCTACAGGGAGACATGAAAGAACATTTAGTATAGACTAATTGTATGTTCTTAATTTATTATTGTTTACTGTATATCTGAGAGACATCCAAACATTGACATGACTCAGTTGAATTCTTAGCTATTTTATTCACTATCTCACCAATAGTGTTACTGTAATACTGCATTATTAGCATTATTAATTAGCATTATTAGTAATGTATTATCATTATTAGCAGTAGTGTAGTTGTAGTAGTAGCAGTAGTAGTAGTAGTATTGTTGTTGTTGTTGTTATCTATATTGTTATAATTATTATAATAATATTAGTAGTATACAAGTATTTTTATTATGATGATGATGATGATGATTATTATTATGATTATTATTATTATAACAGGAAGTCAAGATGCAGTCGGCGGATTGCACATACAGGACACAGGATGTACGTTGGACGCACATGGCACCGCCATCACTTTCGTGATCGCCAGTGCCGTACGTAGCAGTGGTATCTTTTGCTCTACAAGACGACACATTTAAATGTAAGTAATGAATACATACACTTACAAATACATTTTGATTGATGTGTTGCAGTTAAAAAGAATAATAGTGCTGTTCATAAAATTACTTTAGGTTACTTTACATGCACTTTTTTTGCTATCTTTAGTTCCACGTGTCGCATTCGTTGTTGGCAAACCGGTTGACTTTAGATAAACACATACAATAAAGATGCAATCTTTAAAGTGCTATCCATGATCAGCACAACCAAACTACAAAACTCGCAGATAACTTACTGAAGTCAGTGATAACACGTCAAGATTATTGGCAAGATTGTCGGCATTAATGAAAGCTACCGTATTAAGCTAGCGAGGTTAATGAAGCTAACAATGACACATTATATTGAACGAATGAGCCCATTACACTGGAGTAAGGTTAAGGGGCCAGATTGAATGAACCAGGTTGGAACTATATAGACTGAATAGCAGAAAGCCAGCTTAGCTCAGTTTTCCAAGGAGGTCACACATCCAAGTAGTATACAGCCCACACATACTGTAGCATTAGCAGTTCAGGTGAGGCAGACACCAAGAACAACAAGAGCTGTTCTATGGGGCCAATATCATTAGCAGACCTGAAGTAAAAATGATGGCCATTCACTAAAGTGACATGTCATGAAGGTCATGAAGACCTGTATAGGTTGGCATATTAGCACTACTTTATGGTAGCACTATGACAGATAGATATATAGATAGATATATATATAGATAGATAGATAGATAGATAGATAGATAGATAGATAGATAGATAGATAGATAGACAGATAGATAGATAGATAGATACTTTATAATCCCATGAGTCCATCCCATGACAATAACAATAAAAGCTTAAACGTGTAGTTCAAGGTAGATGTGGACGAAAAAACACAAAACACACTGACAAAATATTTAACCTGGACACGTTTTTATGATTGAATGTTATTGTCCAATATGATGAAATCTAAAACCTTTGAAACCAAAACTTGATTTCTATATTTTGTCCATTATTTCCAGTGTGGATATATTACTGAAAAACCCAAACTCACCCAAACATGCCGCAAGGACGCTTCGCCAGATTGCTACTGAAAGGGTCAAGAGCACTAGAGTGCGTCATTTGCCATGACAGCATCCTCACATTCCCCATCTTTAAACTCTTCACCGTCCTCCTTGAAAGGAATGGCCAGTGGAGAGTCGCCTGGTACTTAGAGATCAAGCGTAATGGAGGTAACTTCAGAATCATTTCAATCCTACTTGACTGGAACGATGAGAGGACATCTCCCTTTTCCATAGTACTGGAACACAACGAGGGTTACATATTACCCACTTTTCATTTACAATGACTATAATTTTTGTAAATCTACAAAAAAAAAACAAAAAAAACAGGAACCAAAGAGTAATAAACTTCCTGATTGTTCTAAAAACACTGCGAACATAGAATTTAGCCTTTCTTTAAATGTCTTTTCTCTTTTCCTCTGTCATCTTCTCTGTCAGGTCTCCGCTGAGATGACAGAGATTCAGTGCGATGGAAGGGATGTTCCAGGAAACAGAGATGGGAGAGAGAGATGGGAACTTGCAAATGAGCTTCCATCATACACCTTCTGTAAATCTGATCAAAAAAATTAAATCTATATCATCCTTTGTGACTGTCTTCATCCTTATGCACTGTAAAAAGTGAAACTTTTCAGATCTGACTTTTTACATTGCACTTAAATTCTTCTCTAAATTGGTGTAAATCAATATTTTAAATTGGCTAAAATTCAAGTACATTATATTGTTTGCGCAATGACCATTACAACCAATAAGTTCACCGTAACATGTGAAGTCAGATTCTTAAAGGTTTAACACACATTGAGACGAGCAATGCACGTACCTGAATTTCCTTGATGAGATGGTAAACAGATTCACAAAAATAGATGATTAAACATACAGATTCCCTCCTTGTGTCTTATGTCCACAACCTGGTGATAAAAAATAACACTTGGGTTAGGGGTTCACACGAAGAAACATTACATTACATTACATTACATTACATTTATACATTTAGCAGACGCTTTTATCCAAAGCGACTTACAAAAGAGGAGCTACAACACATTCAAGCTACAACACAATGAAAGAAACTAACAAAGAATGCATATTGCTAACATAAAAACTGCACTATTTTAAGTTGAAAGTGCAATAGTGTAATAAAATGCAGTATAAAAGAGTAATCCAAAGGCAGCTTCAAGTTAGCAAAATAGGCACAGAACTAAATAAGCAGACACTCACTTACCTCCTATGTGTGCAGCTCCTCGCAAACGCAGGATTACTGCCACAAAATGTTAATCACAGCTAATTACTCTCTGACATAGAGTGGATATTTATTCGGACTGAACTATGTGATTTGCTTGCCTCTCAACTCTGCCACTCTCTCTGTCTTTCTTCTTCCACTCTCTCTAATTCTCTTCTCTCTGCCAGTCCCTCCCCCTTTATCTCTCTCATCCTCTTCATGTATCATTCTTTGTAAACATCACTACAATGAACCTAAATATAATAACGATTGTAGTTTTAAAACTAAGCTACATTGTCCCTTTGTGATACGTATATTTCTGTTTGAGTATGTAGTTATTACAGAGTAATTTGTCTTTTAAAAGTGTAATGCATTCTGGGTCATCATCTGCAGCGCGTACTTGCCACTTGTAGCAAGCCAGCCAGCTCAAACAGTGCCGGTCCCAAGCCCGGATCAATGGGGAGGGTCGGCGTAAAAAAATGCTATCACTGACATAGCGAGTCATGGGGTGGGGGGGGGGTTGTTAGGGGGGCCCGATCGTGACGTTTTGCCCCTGGGCCTTGTCTCCAATTGTTCCGCCAGTGCGTCCTCCCCTATTTTTGTGACCACCAGTCGCCACTGAGATATATATACAGAGAGAGAGAGAGAGAGGGAAGAGATTAGAGCATACACATCAGCTGGAACTATGACACACAGTTTTCCTGTGCACTGTTCCTGTAATTTCTCTCTATTGGACTAAGCCGACGAGAGAAGAAGGCACAGGGATGCAGCTTCCCATCATTGGGTGATCGTTGAGAGAGAATGGCCCCTACCCTTACGTCTAAGGCACGACCTCCACCATGAACTGGAGATCAGGATCAGGCATCTGCAGAATGGGAGCTGTGGTGAGCCTGGTCTTGAGGGTCTGGAAGGCTCTCTCCGCTTCGGCATTCCAGGCGAAGGTGACTTTGGGACTGGTGAGGGCTGTGAGAGGGGCTGCCACCAAACTGGTTCTGATGAACCAGCGCTAGAAGTTGGCAAATCCGAGGAATCTTTGGAGCTGCTTACAGGAGTCGGGAGTCGGCCAGGCGGAGACTGTGGAAACCTTGGCGGGATTCATGTTTCCCTCTGCCACTACAAATCCCAGAAAAAAAAACTGACGGGGACTGGAACTCGCATTTCTCTGCCTTGACGAACAATGAGTTCTCCAGGAGCCGACAAAGCAAGGTCTGGACATGATGGACACGTTCAGATTCATTCTGGGAAAAAATCAAAATATCGTCCAGATACACAAAAACAAACCTGTTAATCATATCTCGTAAGACGTCGTTCACCAGGGCTTGAAAAACTGCCGTAGCATTGGTGAGCCCAAAGGCATGATGAGGTACTCACCCGGTGAGGGTCAGATAATGCCTGCAGCAAGTGAGTCGCTTATGTACTTCTCCATGGCCTCACGCTCTGGAGCAGACAAAGAATACCGGTGGCCCCTGGGAGTTGTGGAATCCGGTAGCAAATCGATGGCACAATCGTATTGTCGGTGGAGAGGGAGAGAGGTTGCCTTGGACCTTGGACTGAAAACCTCACAGACGTTGTGGTACATGGATGGGACGTTGGAAATGTCTGAAGCGGAACTGTTGACCGGGGAGCTGGATGGCAGGACAGCTTCCTTTAGGCAGGAGAGATGGCAACTACGGCCCCACTCAAGGATCACTCCAGTTACCCAGTCGAAGTGTGTCGTCGAAGTCATGGGTAACTGAGGACAAGAGGGGTGCCGGGAGAGGACAGGAGGTGAAACTGGACAGTCTCTTGGTGGTTCCCAGAGACAAGCATGACCGAGGGAGCGGTCTGGTGGTAACTGTCCCCAGATCGTGCCCGTCCAGGGCCTGCGCTGGGATGGGTTGAGAGAACGGAATTCGGCCGACTCCTAGCTGACGGGCCACCAGGGCCACCATGAGTCCACCAGGGTCGCCAGCATGATAGTATCACCAGAAACAGAGAGAAGAACATGTATGAGGGGCTTCTTGACTGGGGAGGTTGGGTCTTCATTATGCTCACCAGCATCTCCTCTACCTCTGGTGAGTTCTGGCTTTAACCGGACAGCTGGTCACCCGGTGTCCCCCTCCACTGCACTAAAGGCATTGGCCAGCCCTGATTTGTCTCTGCCATTCTTCTGGAGAGAGCACAGACTGACTGACCTCTATGGACTCAGGGTGACTCAGAAGACTGGTTGACAAAGAAGACGGCGGATGGACTGGCAGGCCCTCACAGCGTTGAACATGTGGCTGAAGGCGTGACATTCGGCTGGACCTCTCTCTCCGACAAGTCTGGAACCGCCGGACGATGCGAATCGCCAGCTCAACAGCTCCATCCAGTGTGGTTGGGACATTGAAAGAGACCGGCACATCTTTGATATAGTCAGCCGCCACTAACAGCTCTGAATGCCGGTGAGCAGCCTCCTCCAGCCACTCTAGTCTGTCCAAGGGTGTGGGCGTAGCACAGTGTGCTGGGTCCATGTTGGTCAGATCGTACTGTGATGGTGCAGCACAGACGACCCAAGAGCAACACTTTGCAGACACACACAGTTTATTGAGTTCAGAGTCAGCAATATGGGAATAGGTGAACCAGGCGGGCGGCAGCTGAGTCAGAGGTGTGATGCAGGGCTCCGGGACACAGTGGATGCCGGAAGGAGTGAATAGAGGAAGGCTGGAACAGGGAGCAACAAAACCCGCGAGGAGCGGTAGTTACTGAACAGCACAGAGAAGTTCGCTGAACAAGATTAAAGGAGGCACAGAGCAGAGTGAGAGAGCGACTAACTGGAGGGTTGGACAGTGGGTCGAGGATGGCTCCGATGTCTCGCTCTCGAAACCTGGGAGGCAGCGTGTGGTGAACTGTGACTCCGTAGATCACACTAGGAGCTGGATGATCTGCGCGGCGGTAGCCAGGCATCGACAGGAACAACTGGTCCACCCTCTCACAGGTGGCAGGACAGGGAACACACGGGCAAAACTCAGGCAGAGAGACAGGCGGCAGGTAAGGATTACCGGGGCAGTAGAGAAGGGATAGCCAGGTCAGACCGGGTCGCACAGAGACACCATGAGCTCGAAGACGATCTGACAAGGACTGACTGGAAACTGTGGGTTAAATACTGTGGTAACAAGGAGCAGGTGAAGGCAATGACAAATATGCAAGACAAATTATATAAATATTATACACAAAGTAGAGTAATACTGTACATGTAAATGGAAGAGAGAGAGAGAGAGAGAGAGAGCTTGCTTAAGAAAACAAATAGTTTGTCATTTTGATCACAGTGGGTGTAATTTTTCCTTCTGGTGTATTGGACATAAGGTACTTTTCAATGAAACTAAGAGTGTTTTTTACTTTTTTGTGATATTCAGTGTTGAACACAAAATAAATTAATTAACATCAAGGTTGCTAGTGCAAGGGTGATGCCATCAACTTCATGGGTGAGGATATCTGTGTAGTCCAGATGTACACCAAAAGTAGCCTCCGAGAAGGGGTTTCCGGAAATGACCAGGAAAGGCGTTGGAATCTCTGGATTCTTGGACAGACAGACAAAATTTTGTCATTGAAAATTTCTTTTTTGTACCATGACAGCATTTTGACCAACTTACAATAAATCACACCTTGTTGATGAGAAAGGGCATCTAGGTCCTCCCTGAATAAATGTGGCAAAAGTAATGTGGCAAGGATCACCTGAAGACCTGTGGTTAGAAAGATAAATGATAAAGATCTTTCAAAGATCAAACATTACTAGCCTGTTTACCATAGGATGAAAGGAGTTTTCTATAAAAAGTGCACAGCACCTCTACAGAATTTCTAAACATTGAAAGGAACACAGGATCACTATTGTAGTTACATACAATATACTATACATCTGATAGATTAAGTGAAGATTTACTTTTGTAGGATTACCTACTGATTCAGTATTAAAAGACACTGCTGAAACTACTGGGACTGCTGGCTATCTTGCTGCCTTTCAGCCCGGGATTTTGTTGTGTTATTATGTCATGGACTTGTAAGTATGAAAGTTTTGTATTGTTAATTTAGTGTCTTGTCTTAATGTTAATAAATCCCACTGGTTGGGCATTACGTTTAAAGGTGTTTTTATGTTGGTTACTTGGGTCAGTGGTGGGTTGTCGTTCATTTACATTTACATTACATTTATGCATTTAGCAGACGCTTTTATCCAAAGTGACTTACAAAAGAGGATAACATTCAAGCTACAACACAATGAAAGAAACTAACAAAGAGTGCATATTGCTAACATAAAAACTGCACTATTTTAAGTTGAAAGTGCAATAGTGTAATAAAGTGCAGTATAAGAGAAATTAAGTATAAGTTGTTAAGTGCATTCTCAAAATTTATGCCAGGAGATATTCTTGGAAGAGCTGGGTCTTCAAGAGGTGAGGTGGAGAGGGTATCAGTTGATCTGGTAGCACTTGGAAGGTCATTCCACCAGCGCGGAACCAAACATGAGAAGTGTGGATTGACCTGCGCAAGGTGTTGGCCGCAAGGTGTTGTTCACCCTGTAAGGCCAACTAGGAAGGGAAGTAACAGTGTGACGTAATAGAAACACGTATTAGATTTGTCACCAGCACACGGCCATCGACATCTGCGATCTTTTGTCAAATTGGCTGCTCTATATTTAATGGTAAGTAATGAATTCATCTATATACTTTATATTATCTACTATAATTCATCTATATACGTATATTTAAATTGATGTGTTGCAGTTAAAAACAGTAATTGCATAACTTCCGTGTGCGAGTAATCGAGTACCTTCCGTGTGTCGCGTTGTTGAAATAGCTGACTTTAGAAATTAACACATACAATAAACACACATACAACACATACAATCCTTGAAATGACTGCAAAGATCAGCACAACCAAACTACAAAAGAAAATACTAGTCAGTTGCAACACATCATCGGTATCAACTGAAGTTACCGTATTAAGCTAGTGAGGCAATCAAGCTAACAATCACGACACGTGACACATGATCCCATTACACTGGAGTAAGATTAAGGGGCCAGATTGAATAAACCAGGTTCATTATATAGACTGATCACTATATCACTGAACACTAGATCACTATATAGACAGAATAGCAAAAAGCCAGCTCAGCTCAGTTTTCCAAGAAAGTCAGCCATGCAAGTACTATACAGTCAACACCTACTTTAGCATTAGCAGCTCAGATGAGGCAGGGTATACTGTCTGGCTGTTGGCAAAGCTAAGACACCAAGAGCAACAAAAGCTTGTCTATGGGGCCAATATCAATAGCAGACCTGCAGTAAAAATGATGGCCATTCACTAAAGAGAAGACCTGCATAGGTTGGCATATTAGCACTACTTTATGTTAGCACTATGACTATGATAGATAGATAGATAGATAGATAGATAGACAGATAGATACTTTATAATCCCATAGTAAACTAGAAAAGCACTCGGAGAGCACAGACCCCCGCTAAGGCAATATAGGGTCACTGACCCAATACAAATTCCAGACGGTGTTACGGATCACCGCGAACATTTTATAATCTGTTCCTCGTCTAAATACCCAAGTTATCTGAAAATTTAATCCAAATCTGTGCAGTACTTTTCAAGTTATCTTGTATACAAACAAACAAACGCCAGCAAAAACATAACCTCCTTGGTGCAGGTAATAATTAAGGCTTGTGAGAAAAAGGCGGATGGTGCTTCCTTAAGATGTTTGATAATGACAATAACAATAAAAACTTAAACGTGTAGTTCAAGGTAGATGTGGACGAAAAAAACAAAACACAGACAAAATATTTAACCTGGACACGTTTTTATGATTTAATGTTATTGTCCAGTATGATGAAATCTAAAAAATTTGAAACCAAAATTTGATTTCTATATTTTGTCCATTATCTCCAGTGTGGATATATTACTGAAAAATCAATTTTTTTTCCCAACAGACTCAAACATGGTGCAAGGACGCTTCACCAGATTGCTACTGAAAGTGTCAAGAGCACTAGAGTGCGTCATTTGCCATGACAGCATCCTCACATTCCCCATCTTTAAACTCTTCACCGTCCTCCTTGAAAGGAATGGCCAGTGGAGAGTCGCCTGGTACTTAGAGATCAAGCGTAATGGAGGTAACTTCAGAATCATTTCAATCCTACTTGACTGGAACGATGAGAGGACATCTCCCTTATCCATAGTACTGGAACACAACGAGGGTTACATATTACCCACTTTTCATTTACAATGACTATAATTTTTGTAAATCTACAAAAAAAAACAAAAAAAACAGGAACCAAAGAGTAATAAACTTCCTGATTGTTCTAAAAACACTGCGAACATAGAATTTAGCCTTTCTTTAAATGTCTTTTCTCTTTTCCTCTGTCATCTTCTCTGTCAGGTCTCCGCTGAGATGACAGAGATTCAGTGCGATGGAAGGGATGTTCCAGGAAACAGAGATGGGAGAGAGAGATGGGAACTTGCAAATGAGCTTCCATCATACACCTTCTGTAAATCTGATTAAAAAGCTTAAATCTATATCATCCTTTGTGACTGTCTTCATCCTTATGCACTGTAAAAAGTGAAACTTTTCAGATCTGACTTTTTACATTGCACTTAAATTCTTCTCTAAATTGGTGTAAATCAATATTTTAAATTGGCTAAAATTCAAGTACATTATATTGTTTGCGCAATGACCATTACAACCAATAAGTTCACCGTAACATGTGAAGTCAGATTCTTAAAGGTTTAACACACATTGAGACGAGCAATGCACGTACCTGAATTTCCTTGATGAGATGGTAAACAGATTCACAAAAATAGATGATTAAACATATAGATTCCCTCCTTGTGTCTTATGTCCACAACCTGGTGATAAAAAATAACACTTGGGTTAGGGGTTCACACGAAGAAACATTACATTACATTACATTACATTACATTTATACATTTAGCAGACGCTTTTATCCAAAGCGACTTACAAAAGAGGAGCTACAACACATTCAAGCTACAACACAATGAAAGAAACTAACAAAGAATGCATATTGCTAACATAAAAACTGCACTATTTTAAGTTGAAAGTGCAATAGTGTAATAAAATGCAGTATAAAAGAGTAATCCAAAGGCAGCTTCAAGTTAGCAAAATAGGCACAGAACTAAATAAGCACTCACTTACCTCCTATGTGTGCAGCTCCTCACAAACGCAGGATTACTGCCACAAAATGTTAATCACAGCTAATTACTCTATGACATAGAGCGGATATTTATTCGGACTGAACTATGTGATTTGCTTGCCTCTCAACTCTGCCACTCTCTCTGTCTTTCTTCTTCCACTCTCTCTACTTCTCTTCTCTCTGCCAGTCCCTCCCCCTTTATCTCTCTCATCCTCTTCACACTGCCTCCCTTTCCCGTTCTCCCTCCTTCTCTCTCAGTAGCCTAAATGATAAGGCATAAATTAAGTGAAATTAAAAATATTTTTTTAATAAGAGTTCAAAAAGTAAAAGTAAAATTGAAATAAGTCACCAGTTAGCAGGAATATCTGACAGATCTAGATTTAAAATTGTGTGTCAAACATGGACCAACCATCGCCTCTAATAGCTAGCTGTGGTATTACATAGAGCCCTGTAGAGTTTGGCCAATTTGGTTGATAGATCAGGATTCTATTTTGTCTTGGTTTTGTGAAGCTAATTTTGCAATTGAACCTGGCTAAATCTAAACAAATTTCACTGACAGTTGTGCTCCCAGTCAGTCCAGATAGGCCTACCCACATTTAGTTCTCACAATGCAATTTCAATTCACAATTCAATTTAAGCAATTGAATTCAGTTAATTCAATTCACTTTCAGTTTGAGTTACTTTAGACCACCTGCTTGTGCACATGCATCATGGAGCCTCTTCTCAGAGACTAGACTTCCCTTTGATCATGCATTTGAGTTTATCTGATAGAAAAAGCTAGTCTACAACCTATGCAAATGCAATGCAAAGTTGAGATGGGCATTTCCTGTACAGGTTGATACAAATCTGAACATAAAGGTTACAGGAACAGTGCACAGGGAAACTGTGTGTCATAGTTCCAGCTGATGTGTATGCTCTAATCTCTTCCCTCTCTCTCTGTATATATATATATATATATATATATATATATATCTCAGTGGCGACTGGTGGTCACAAAAATAGGGGAGGACGGGGTAAAGTGGTCAGGTGGGTGAATGAGCGGGTAAATGTGAGTAGATGGGATGAGTGGATTGTTGAGAGAGAGAGAAAGAATTACAAAACCAGAAAGGTGTCTTGGTGCTTGCTCTTAGGGGGATTGTCTTAAATAAAATTAATTTGTTTTTTGAGGACACATGTCAGCATGGGAAATACCATACAGTGCAATGAGTATAGTTTGTTTGTGGTAATGTCAGTTGTCTTTTGTGCTTTACACAGCAATATTGTGAAAGTGGCAGAAATTATTTTGAAACACCAGAAGACTGCAACTGCTCTGCAAACTCCTTATAGTTGCCCTTGTTATCTGAATTTGGCCCTTCATCCCGTCCCCTAAATGCCAGCTCCTGCATGCCCAAATACGCCGTAACATCAACCAAACGCTTCAGTGTATCCCTATTACGACGTTGTAGCATTGTGCTGTGCCACTTGCAACCGGGCACCCTCGTCCACAAGTTGATCAACAGGTACGCTACCTAGCAATTATACGCGAGTAGCTGCACCAACGTGATAGTTGCACTTGTCGTGACGCTTGGTGGCCCTGTCCAAATTTTTAAGGTCACTAAATCCCTGCACAGACCATGTTTGAGATTTCCCTACCAACAGGCAAGGCCAGCATAGACGACTAGTGGTAACACTAGCAGTTAGCCATGGGTATCTTTGATATCATGTGGCGTTAAACACACTGACCTTACCATTCGTTTTTTTTTTTTTGTCAATTTTTGGAACTTCTCTCCTTCTTATCGTCCTCCAGTGTGTGAAATGGAGTATTTAACATCATGAATACAACGTCTCGTTTTTTCATCCTTTTCTTTATTGACACAACAAAGTAAAACTCCACAGCTCAAACTCTCCGCCGTCCGCACCTTCACAGATGACAGGTCTGTCGACAACGACAGTAGTACAAGACCTTGCGTGTCACCCAGTCAACCCACCCTTTCATTGATTGCGCCCATTGACGAATGTGGCTCCGGTGATTGGCTGATTGATGACAGACGAGCATTTTCAACTGACCCGCCCAAAGGGAGGACGTTCCTAAATGTTAAAAGAGGAGCCCGCGAATCGCCCGGGTTCGTAGTGTTTGTAATGGATGTCAATGAGGGAGTAAGGGAGGGCGATATTTTGGTGACTTTTTTCTGTTTTCGAAGTGATAAAACAGAATTATTTCAGTTGTGTTGATATGTTTTTGCATGTATATCTATTAAATATCTGTGATTTTTTATAAATTTCTCCTGGAAGTTCTTTCTTTAAAAATTTAAGGGAGGATCTTCCTCCCTTTCCTCGATGGAGGAGTCGCTTCTGATATATATATATATATATATATATATATATATATATATTATGAGGGATTACTAAATAGGATTGAATAGTTCAAGTTCTGCTGGCATTTGACGTGTGAGGTTGGATTAGTATTATGGGTAATGCTAGCAGCTAACCATTATCTTGGAGGAGTGGTTGTTGAGTGGAAAAATACGCAGTATGGCCTATGTTTTCCACGATTTCAGCTCATGAGAGCTATATTTGCAAAGTCTTAACAACAACACTGTTCAAAATGATATTGCATAAATGCAATATCGTCTCAGAGTAATGAATATAGGCTAAAAGTTTGGGTGGGCCACAGAAGATTTTTAGAATTATATTTGGGCCTCAGCAGTCTCAAGGTTGGGAACCTCTGGTGCAGCAGATAGATGACACAACCACCTTCCTCTGTTGAAAGTTGGTTGTTCCAGATGGGCATAGATGGCCTCCTTCACTCCTCTCTAAAACCACCTGTACTTTGAAAACAGTGTTTCAGAATACAGTTTGTTTTATGTGAGGAATTTTTGAAACTTTTGGCTATTTTTGTAAAAACTCTACACACAAATCACAAAATCTTCCACCTAACTAGCAAAACATAATAAATTACATGCAAAAGCACCTTTTGCAAAACTGTTCACACTCTTCACACTGTTCAAAACTGTTTTTTTGTACACAACAGTACACAAAACCCCTACAATTAATAAGCACACACAGTACCAACTGCACAGTCTTCAACCCATCCCCCCATTGGTCTCTCTGATCACCTCACTGTTAATGCTAATGCAAACATACAGACCGAGTTAAAAAAGAGTAGTTCAGAAGCAGAAAAAAGTGGCCAGAGGGGGCCTCCTCTGCACTTCAAGACTGCTTTGGGAAGTGTTCATGCAAGCAGCCACATTCAACAACCACACAAACATTGAGGAGTACACAGATACTGTCTCTTCTTACATCAGTAAGTGCGTCGATGACATGACCCACCAAAAAACCATCATCACCCTGGCTAACCAGAAGCCATGGCTGACGGTGATGTCCATCAGCTGCTGAGTGGAAAGAAACAAGGCCCTCAGAGCCGGGGATGATTTTTGCACATCATGCTGCGCTGTCACAACACATCATACAGGACTTTTTTTGCTGCTTGTGACATTCTTGTGTTTTTGTTTTGTGATCTTTATGTCCTGTGATCTTGTGTGGTTTAGTGTTCAGAAAATGTCCTTATTTGCTATGCACTTTTTCTTATTTAGAATTAGGAAATGTCTATGTTGTGCGTCTCTTCTTCACAGTGGGATAGTGAGAAACCTACTTTCAATTTCTCTGTATGTCTAGTATGTGGAGAAATTGTGAAATTTTGCCTTCTTTTAAAAAATCTTAGTTGTGCAATCTTGTCAAATATGAACTACACGATTAGCATGTTTTCTGTTTATTAGCATGATTAGCTTGGACCATAGCTTTGGATAAGGCACATACTAACAATTCTTTCTGTGTGTAGTACCTCAACACCAATTGCTGTAACATAGAGGTTACAATCCCACGATAAACATCCTTATCTTTAATTACAAAACATCTTCGATGAGTCTGGCAAATCAAAGTTTTGACTAATGTGGAGGAGGCAGCGAAACCTGCATTACCTGCTTCTGGTAGTTCCCTACACTGTGTTAGAAAAAAACTCAAAACAATTAAAATAGAGGAGAAAAATTAAATATGATGACAAGAATTGAGTTGCCAGACATACATATAATATGGAAGCCACTGCCTTAACTGAAAAGGCCGAACCGGAAAAAAAAATTCCAATTAATTTTGCCATAGATGTTGGAACTTTTCCAGCAGGGGCGATGAGATTACTTTCCCTCCCTGTTTGGATTGCATATTGGTCCCAGTATGGAAAAATACCTGAATCGGCTATTGGAAAAAATTACCAATCCATGGGCAGATCAAGGGGGTAGGAATACACATTGAAGTTGAAAAACCCATGGAGGTTGTTCCTGGCTGGCCCCTGGAGCCATTAGCATTTCATTGGCTACCGTTCATTTAGGCTAGCATCACGTTAAAATAAAATAATTTTACATGTGAAGCATCCTGTACCTCAATTTTGGCGTTGTTGTACACCCGGAGAAAACACAACAATGCATATCGGGCTCCACTATCTCCTGTGTCATGTAATTGACATTTTGAATTTTGAATTTCTTTTGCTACATCTACAAGCCCAGTAGCCGTATTTGGGTTCATCAGATCAATGTGACCACGATGAAAAGGAGTAGGTGCAGTAGACACTGGACCTAACTGAAAACTGAAAATTTGGCCGTAACGCATTCTTTTACTGTGTATGGAAACCCAGCTAGTGGAGCTCATGTTGTGCAAATACTTTGAAAGTCCCAAAGAGTGATTTACATTACACAATTCAACCAAGCGTGGGTATAAACACACTTTAATGAGCATTAATACATGCACATATCGGGAAAGAACTTACTGCGAACATGTTTTCTAAAATTAAGGAAACAAAAAACTGTGTGGGTGTTTGTCTACCATATACTTTTCCAGCTGTTGTATTGCTGGCAGAAACTTACTCAACATCAAATTCTTCACATTTGTTAATACACTATTGAATTCATTCTTCAGCTTCTGTGTTGTGGCCCACCTGTTTTTTGCATCATAATCAACAAAGCACTCTGTGTTAGTAAAGTTTTCAACAATAGTTTTAATTCCCCTTTCATGATAACGTTCACTGATGGACTCTAGTATATAGTATACACAATCATCAACAAAGATCTGAGATACATTTCCATAATTTCTAGAATTCTCATCACCTTCTTCATGCTTAGGTTTTCCAGCAACAGACCATTTATTTAATTTCTCTATTTCAGATTCAAACCCAGCATAATTATAAGCTGATGGGAATTGTTGTTTCAGCTCCTGATGTAGACCATTAATTTTAGGAAGTTTCTTTTGAAGTTCCACAACAACACGTTCGAAGAGCTTGGAGATATGATTAAAAACGTGGTCAACCTGACGTTTGTGAAGTCCGTGATCTTCTGAGTCAACATGTTTCAATGTATCTGTAATAATAACATCAGTTAGACAACATTAATAGACTAATAGCAAAAGCCACAGACAACAATGTATGTGGTCCAAGCAAAGTAGAGTGCTAGGACCAGAGTCAGTGCAGTTAGAGGTCAGGGAAAGTCTCCCTATTTATCAGACAGGAATCAGACCCTGGCCAACAGAGCTGGAAACAGCTGGCTTACCATTGAGCTATAACCAGCTTACTATACTAGTCTACTTGAAAATGTCTGAGTGGATGATAGTAGACCTATGAGTCTGACATGCTTTCCACATACACACACATACACACATTGAAATTATTAGTAATATTTTTGCCCCATATATTTCTATTTTCACTTAAATGTTTAGGCTTATATTAGATCTACCCCAAGTGGAGACGTCCACTATTGTGCGTTTTGACTGTGTAGTGCTGCAGCAAGTTTGTACACAGGACACAACGGGTCGCAGGAGGGAGCATACGCTTACACTTGGTTTAACAGCAAGTAAATTCCAGGCTTAAGGCTGCACCCTCAACCATCCAAAGTAAAAGGTGCTGCAATATGTAGTGTGATAAAAGAAATCCTACCTTCAACCAACTTCTGGGACAGACTGTTACTTTCACCCAGAGAAAGTGACTTTGGAACCCCTCCTACCAGCAGAAAAAACTGCAAGAGAAACATGAAGAAAGTAGTTTTTATGGAGAGAAACTGATGTGCATATATGAGTGAAGACAGTCATGTGGCGCTCGGAGGCGGTCTCGCCCAAGGAGGAATTCAGTGTAATACCGCCACTGATGGAGAGTCAAGTTTTAACTAGGAAAAATATCAGAATTCTTTATCACTTTAGAACAAGATGCTATTAGGCAAGATGCTAATCTGATTCAATGATCTGCACTAGGTTGGAGTTAAACTGGAGAAAGGTAAAACTCCATTGTTTAACTTGAGGGGAAAAATGGAAAATAAGTGTTTTTCCCCAAATGGTATTCCTTTAAATAAATACTACCACTTTGACGACTCAGTACAGAGTTCCTAAAGAGACATGGGGAAAGAAAAAAATCCAACCAATATAACCCCCCAATACTCATATAATTGTGTTTATTAAAAATGAATAACTAGCTGGTATAAATAATTTGTCGATGGTCTTGATTTATTTTCATTTAACAGCCAACAGAGGTAAGATGTTTACCCATCTGACGAGGTAGCTCCCCCTTTGTAGAGGACTTGGTTCAACCCAACCTCCACACATGGCATTTGGAATTTTCACTTACTGTTGCTAGTTTGCTGGTGTGTTTGGCTAAATGCTAACTGATCACTAACTGAAAGGTGGGAGGAGAATGAAAAGGGTGCTTAAAGACCAACCAACTATTAGGCTACTGTTTGTCAATGTCTATTAAAAAGTGGTAAGAAACACCCTGCCCAAAATAAAGTAGCCTAATTATTTGTATCATTAAGTTGGTGATGGAAAGAGCTGGTGATTTTTTCTGGTGCTACCAGAGCAACAGATACCCTCTCCACCTTCAAGAAATGCTTAAAACGTCTGAATACCTGGAGCACAATGTACCCCTCACTCTCTCTCTATTGCATTTTCATCTCCTGCAAATTTCATGTTAGCAAGTTGCACTCTAGTTTTTAATTGTGCTGTAGCTTGAATGATCATCCTCCTTTTGTAAGTCGCTTTGGATAACAGCTAAATGCATAAATGTAAATGTTATGTCTTAACTAAAAAGCAGCTGTTTGCTAATGTGTTAATAGTAGCTTATGGGGTAAAGCAAGGGGAGGATTCAAGAAAATAACTGCTCATAAGACTTTGTTGATAAGAACAAGTTTTCTCTCTCAAGCAGTTGTGGTGCAATGATTAGGCAAGTAATAATCATTAGTGCAATTGAAATTAAATTAACATGTTAATCATAATTTGATTGACTGACAACAAAACAGAATAAGTTAAAAATCATTTGGATTATTATTAATGGGTCAATGAAAGAGCCAGAACAGAAAGAGAGTGGCTCATGGTTCATGGTCTGAGGAGAGACGGCACAGGAGACACACGCACACACGCACACGCACACACACATACAAACACACAAATACACATAGCCTACCACTCAAAAGTTGAAATTTGTGAATAGGAAACATTGCAAATCAACGAGACATGCAGTCACCTCCAAAGCAGACTATCACACCACCTCTGCCATGTTTGACAATTGGCATTAAGCACTGTTCTTGCATTTTTTCAATTGTTGTGCATCTCACAAATGCTACAATTGCTATAAAAAGTGGCTTTTAAAATAAAAACATAGTTTGAAGAACACATCCATCATTTCAGATAAAATCATGAATCGTATCACTAACAACGACATCACCACTCACACTTTAGAGTGATAGTATACCCAGATAGCGAGGCACCGGTGGTCCGACAGCAGGCTGCCACTGGCGGTCCGCTGACATTTTGCTTGTTGGTTCTCTGGTGGTCCACCTCTGTTTCACCATGTGTGGTATTTTTTTGCTATCTAGGAAATACCATATATGGCAAAATAACAGCGTAGAACCAACAAGCAAAAATGCCGGTGGTCTGCCGGTGTTTAAATTTTTAAAAAATATTTATTTAATTCTATAGATAGGGATCTTGACCCCCACAATGTTCAGCACAAGGTGATGGCCTTGGTAACATTTTAAGAAATTCTGAAAAAGTAACTAATGAATACATATAACATGAACTCACCATGAAGTGTAGACATAGACGTGCCATGACTTCCTAAAGATCTCCTTGTAGCCACTATAGAAAAAAAAACACAAACATGTAAGTGAAAATGTGTATTGACCTAGGCTCAGACACAAGAAAAGAAATACTAGCTCCAAACTCCAAGAAAGACCCAGAGAGTAAATTGTAACATAGCCCAGATATTCATAAGAAGCTATGAAATCTTGAACCTGAATACTGAATCTCTGAAGCCTGTCTACACTGCTGAATAACCTCATCTTAAATAGGCAACCTACCAAAGCTGGAGGTTTATTAGATCTTGCGATAATATCATTTGCACATTTGCATGACTTCTTTGAAAACTCCTCCTGGGTCCATATTCACAAATCATTTTATCTTAAGTTAAACATTAACAGAACTCCTAAATCGCTCCAGGAGTTGCTAACTAAGAGTTGTCTCTTAAAACCTATTCACAAAGTAGCTGAGACCTACTTTTGGGTATGAAATAGAGACAGATGCAAATGTGGTAAACTTAAAATGACAGTATAGCAGTTTATTGGGAGAATGTCAGCAACTAGAAATCTAAGAGAATCTATGGTTGCCTTATCCGTTTGAAAATAGTAAGACTTCTTTATTGTAATAGTAAGTTTACCATATTTGTAGATTACCATTTGCAAAGATTACCATATTTGCATCTGTCTCTGTTTTCCCAAGTTAATAAATTGTTGTCACTCAATTGCACACCCACTGGTGACCAAGCATCAAGCATCCAAAACTGGTAGAAATGGTTGGTTCAACAGATAGCGCCAATTTTGAATGGAACTGGTTGAAAAATGCATTCTCTACTGGTAGAAAAAGGCTACATGTGACCAGAAGATGAGTTATTTACTTGCACTACAACATCAGGCTGCAGAGAACAAGTGGACTCTAATGTCAGGTGTCCCATAATATGCCATCACATCAGTATATTTCTAACAGTAGGCTGTAAGAAATCCATCTTTTTGCATATAGTAGGTGATAACCGTTAACCTTCAGTTGTAGGTGCATTTTCATGCTGTCTATTCAAATTGACTTAAAGAGGTCTACAGTACTGCATTGTCAGAGGTTGTAATTCTTCAGTCAATATTTATCTTACTTAACGTCCTTGTTCACCACAGGCAAAGCATGTACTACACATGCACATGAATTAAGAAAGAAATACCCATGTTTTCGTCTTGGTTGCGATCCATATGAAGGACCAGGACCAGCCCACATGCTGGAGGATGTGAACAACCCCTGCAGGATGGCCCATGACCTCTCTGAGGAAGAACAACTCCACTGGGCCAGCCAAGTGCATGGACATTGGCATGAGAGCATGAGGGTAAGTCAGTGCTTCCCCAACCAGCTGTCTCACACCCAGGATAACATGGCCGATGCAGATGTGCTGTCCCTCTATGCTCAGACTGCACTGGACGACATAACAGGTGAGGACAGCTATGGGGAAGAGTCACTTTCTAACACTGCAGAGCCAGCCGATGAGTCCACAGGGGAAGGGGAAGATCAGGATAACTCCCTAAAGGTATGGGGCCTGAGTGCCAGCAGGATCCTGGGCCTATAGTCCCCCACACCAGACCCACCTTCTGGGGGTGTTTTGGAAGGCGTCTCTTGCACTGGCCCACCACCTTGTCTACCTTTAACAATACATCAACGTCAACATGCTCCAAGATGCACCCCAGTTTAAGGCAGGCTGCCATCAGGTGGTGATGGCTAGTTATCCGGCTGCAACAGGGCTGGGGGATATGCCATTGGTTGAGCCGTCGGGTACCTTCTGTCAAGTGGTCTCCCATGAAGTCTAAAATAAAATGTTACCATGGCCAATTGTTACATTAATTAATCGAATAAACTGTATAGGCATCGCACATAATGTCAGCACCGTCACTGTGATTTTGAACAACACTGACATGTATACTAGACTGTTTTCCACTGCACAGATCATTTCAAGCTCAAAAAAGTTGCCCTTTACTGTAAGTTAGTGTGACATGTAGGCCAATAGTAGCCTATCATTAAGCAGTATATAGCATCATATAGAGTAGAATGTTTTAGACAACATGGCGGCTTTCTGATCTAAAATGCAGTCACTCTTTTACTTGTAAGTGGTTGAAAACTGGTGCTTTTAATTTTGCATTGGCCCTTGCCCGCTTAGAACCAACTCTCTCAATTGGCCCTTGCCCGCTTAGAACCAACTCTCTCAATTGGCCCTTGCCCGCTTAGAACCAACTCTCTCAATTGGCCCTTGCCCGCTTAGAACCAACTCTCTCAATTGTTTTCTCATAGATTACCTCATTTAGACTCCAAATTCCACAGAGCAGGGGCTGAATGAGAAGTTTGGACGCCTTAGGTTAGAAATGGGAGCCAACCAAGGGCACTACTTGCGGCTGGTCACAGGGCCCACAGTGCTACCTCAGCGTTATAGCAGTCAGGAGGTAGAGCATGAGAGTGTGAGGTAGCCTACATCAGGTCAAGGCTAACAACATTACATGTTATGTGTTATTATGGTCTGCAGATTTTTCAAGAAAGATGCTTAAAAGAAAGACAACTTTATGTTGTTACGTTTTGACTTGTAGTTATATCCACATATATGTGCAATATACTCTCCAAGTGGTCAGTATACAAAGTCATGCACGTGAGCACACACACACACCTTCTGCCATTTGCCTCTGAGGAAATCACAGCTCATCACACACACACCCACACACCCACCCCAGCCTCTAATCACAATGTGTTTTCATTGTATGGTTTATTGAAAGGTTGGCAGGCCTGCATTCTTGCAAGTTATTACTAGGCTGCCTCACCATGGTCTGTCTATTATGCTAGAATAGATGGGTGGTAACTAATAACTCATGGATTTGAACTTTGGGATGAGGAATAAGGACGTGTTTTTACAGAAAATGTAGGCCTGCAGCCCTACTCAGACAGAGTGGTGAATCTGCATGTGGTTGTAACTGTGAGTGATCCACAACAGCAGATGGCAGTAATGGTCTATATCAGTTATCTGAGATTCAATGAAATCACCAGAAGAAAATAACCAGGAAATCCACAGCAATAACGTGAGGCAGCTGTTGGTGAGCTGTTGGTGAGGTGGACATGCCGCTAAAGAAAGCTGTCATTGTGCCCGGGAATGGAGCAGGGAATGTAGAGCACTGCAACTGGTATGGGTGGGCCAACAAGCAAATCAAGAAGGTAGGCCAGTCCTTGGAAACCGTGTTGGAAGCAGACTAGAAACATTAGTCAGCCCATAACTATCAGGTCTCTAAAAGTCAAGTCAACTCTGCAGTATGTAAAATGTCACTTCATAAGCTAAACTATATTAACGTTATCCTTTACATTACCAAACTTGCCCTTGCACCTTTCAGGATTTGTCTGTCGCCCCAAAATTACTACCATGGGCATAAATTGACACCTGCATTTCATTGCATTGCCTCCACTGTAACGTAGGCCTGCACCTCTTATTTATAGCGTTAGTTCCATGTAGAAATTCCATATATAAATTCACAGCCAAAATTTCACCATTATTGCTTATGTTGTTGTGAATTTCTCACAGTATCTTATCTCACATATCCTAGATAAACTGTAAGCCATGCTGAATGCCAAAATGTACTCTGGGTTGAATAGGCTGCCTGTTGATCTGTCCATTTGTGTGTTGTTGACCTAATTAATTTAATTTACATTAATCTTAATCTATCCCACAAAAGACATTGTGTGTGCTCAGCTGTGCCCCAAACAACGTCAGTAAGTCATTCGAGTTACTAGATTGCAATGTATTTTGGTGGTTGTTCACACTTGTGATCAGTTTGCCCTGGAGACATTTTAAAACTGACTGTCAAAACACCTGTATAATCAGGAAAATGTCCTGGCAGAGACGTTATACAAGGTGTGGATGGTAATTGCGGGTGCTGTCATTCAAAATGAATCAAAATTTGGGTTGACCAAAAGAAATTGTATTCTGCTTTTGTATAAAGATGTTGTTGGATGTCATAAGTTATTCACTGAAAAGCAGGCAGTGTTGTGTTTGGTTAAATTTGAGAGCAGGCTCATTTTGGCATGCTTCATTCTCTTCTCTTTATTATTTTATTAAATGAATTTAATTAATTTTTTTATTCATTCATAAAGATCCCAGGTATGAGCAGCCAGCTGAAGAACATGCCTGACCCAGTGACTGCGCGGGAGGCCATCTGGCTGCCCTTCATGGAGAAGGAGCTTCAGTGCGACGAGGAGACGGTCATCATCGGCCACAGCTCGGGGGCTGCCGCCGCCATGAGGTACGCCGAGACCCGCAAAGTATTCGCCATTGTTCTGGTGGGAGCGTACACCTCTGACTTGGGAGACGAGAACGAGCGGGAGAGCGGGTACTTCAGTCGGCCGTGGCAGTGGGAGCTCATCCGAGGGAATGTGAGCCACATCGTCCAGTTCGGCTCCACAGATGACCCCTTTCTGCCCTGGGAGGAACAGGAGGAGGTGGCCAAGGGCCTCCAAGCAGAGTTGCACAAGTACTCAGACCGAGGCCATTTCATGAACTCACAGTTTCCTGAGCTCATTGAAGTGGTGAAGAAGCTCATGGAAGCTGCGTAATAATATTAGCCTACAACAGACATCAGACATCATTCATCTGTTTCTGAACCACAATTACACTACATATCCTGTTTTGTGGTTGTGTGTTTTACTGTACCTAATCACGATTTACTTTAAAATGTATTTACTTACACAAGTTGGCAAATTACTTACCAAAGAAATGAGAGAGAACCATTTCAGTCTGACCACTGATTTGAGGATAAGTCATAGATGTGAAAGTCAGTAATGGTGCCAAATTATAATGGTTCCTTCTGCCAATGTTTTTTCTTCTGGAAAAGATAAATACTTGTTTTGTCCTTTTATAACAAAGTTCTATTCACTCAGACACACAATATTCATTCATAAGTCCTGTGATTGGGCCTACAGCTATCATAGGTAAGGTATGACCTCCCTGTAGGCTACAAACAACTCAAATTCATCATGACTTGACAGGTGGGACCTTTATTTTCTATTATACACTGTCCTCTAAAGTAGAGAAATGTCTCCTTGTCTCCTGTAATGGCTGATTTAATTTAGATGTTGTTAGTTGAATTGTAGTCATTAAAACTAACAAAACACGCATGATGTTGTAGATCTGACTTAATAAGGCAAACCAGGGTAACAATGAAATCATTCAGTCAGTTTGTCTTGTTTAAATATGCAGGTGTGAAAATAAAATAGCCCTTGAGTGAAGAGGAGGTAGTCTGGTCTGGGTTGTCAACAGTCACAGCACCCTTGCAACTGTCCCTCAATGCACAGTGACCGGAGTTGTAGGACACTCTGAATCAGATGCTAGATTGGCTCAGGCATTATCAAAACCTCTTATTTTTGCAGGTGACAAAAAATGTGGAATACTCTAGAAAAATGCTTGCATTTAACTTGTGCAGCTGCTTAACTTCTTGTTATCCTTTTCCTCATCTTTCTTTTATTTTCAACAATTTTGATATTTTTTCTGTTGCCGCCATCTCTTGTTGTCTGAATGCATTGCCTGTATTACTGACTTCTCATATAAAACATAACCACTTGAACTAAGTAGCTTGAGCTTTCTTCACCTTACTCAATATATGATGAAAAATGTTCTTTCAGTGCCCCCTAGAGTTGAGAAATGGCATCTGTAACTAACTAAATAAAACTTTTTAATGGTTTCCTCTTAATGTATTTTTTGTCTTCATCCAGTCTTTTTTATTTAATTGTTTGTAGGTGCACCTAATAATCATCCCAAGCTGAACTCTGATGAGATTTTTTAAGACATATTCTCTGTAAAAAAATCCAATTATGAAGATAATGGAAGCAAAAAGACCAAAAACTGGATCCATAATAAGATGATATTAGCAACATCGTATTTTTCAATCTACATAAAATAGCCATGATACAAATTAGACATTTTCAACAAATTAGAATTAAAAGGTTAGAGAGAAATCTTTGTTGTCCATGAGGTGGAGCCATTAGTTCATATTGGTGAGATAAAGACTGTTTTGAGGTAGGCTGGAGAAAGCGGCCCTTGCGCAAAGCCATAGATTAGCGAGTCCATTTAAACTGGAGTATACTAATGTAAATTAAGTTGTCCGAGAGTTGTCCGTGGCTAAAGACTGAACTTTAACTGTCAAAGTAGCGTATGCGTAAATTCTTTATTAGGGCTTATTCTAGTATTCTGTGAATTCTAAGGTTTGAGGATACCCTTATTTTACAGAATTAGGATGTTATTTCATCCTGTACAAAGGTAAAACTCATTGTCTTAGATGATACTTTGGTACGGTACTGACAATTCAATTCTAAATGTAAGTATTGCCAATTAAGGGTTCCATTGAGCGGTATGTGGACTGTTTTAGCTTAGACTTGATCTCTGCTTCTGCCTCCACAATAAAACTGTTCTCGACAAACAGATAAAAACTAAAGATAGCCTAATACAAGAACCTTGTAACTCCTCATTTAGATACAGAAAATAGTATAACTGAGGTTAGAAACGCCATTCAAACCACACTTCTGTGGTTGTAGTAGTAGTTAGAGGGTTAAAAATCAGTTGCTACACAGGCTACTTTTCTCCATTCTGTCTGGTGGTGGTAATGTAGGGCCGTCTGTCCAGAGGTAGCCATTCAACCTAGTTCTTTGGATTGGTCGATTAGTCAAGGCAGCGAGCAGGGCTGGACAGGAAACGGCTCTTACATAGAAGGCGCAACAATCCCTGCTCCCCGGGAGAGACTGGGAGAGGGAACAGAACGACCGATGTATCATTAAACAAATGGGACTTTCTCAGGCGGGTGGTCAGTGAAAAAGAAGATACCCTCGCTTTGACTGGCACATATTTTGGTTCACTAGGATATTTTTGTAGGATTGTCCCTGTTTTCTCGCGTGCTGAAAGCATTGTACTGTTCCCACCAGGAAACAGGGGGAGACTTCATTGTCAGCGGCATTGGATCTTGGAGCAAGTAAGCATACTCATTTTTGTTCTGTATATTTCTTTATCGTACTCAAAAGACTTCACTCGTGTACAAGTATCTAACAACTGATTAGGGTCAGTTGAATAAGACACAAAATCCCGACCATCTTTGACTCGGTTGCCTCCAAGGCAATCCCCCTTGAGAGACAACTGTCTCGAGAATAGAGGATCCCTTGAACACGGGGTTATAGCCGCAAAGGCGATCGTAAAATAGTATACTTCTGGTGCAAGGTTGTTTTTAAAATGTAGCTTGCATTGTGTTTTTTTGGATGTCCTTTGAGGGTCCATTGAGCATTAGAGCACCCACACTAACCATATGTTTTACCAAACATTTAAGTAGGTAGTATTATGATCGGGTACTGGCTTGGCTTCTTGAGCCACCAAAGAAACCTGGGTGTGTTTTGCAGTGGAACACTGGATGGTAGGTTACCAACTCCCTGCGGATATCAGTGATTATTTTGATTCAGAGAGATATACTACAAATGCCACATTTAGCCTCAAAACTAACGTTAGTGAAAATACACCCCTGATCACATGTCTGCCGTGGCTTTGCATATGCAGCTAGTTAAACAACCTTCTGCTTTGTCTCAGTTCACTCGAGTATAACCTTTGTGACAATGGTAACAAAGGTGAATTTTACCTGTTTTCAAAAATGTGTGACCCATTACCTATAAAGCACAAACACTGGGGTGACATCTTGCAACTGTTATGTGCCGCTAGTTTGTCTACCAGCGCAGAACATCACTCGACTCATTGTAACCACCCCGAGTGTGCCACCACCCTTCCTAATGTGTGCTAGTTAGCTCGTACAACAATTCTTGGTACAAGTGTAGCCTTTAAAATGAGCGCTTATTTTGTAACTTATTCCTGTACTCTGCGATATGAATGAAAGTTATAGTCTGCCCTGTACGATTTTTCTTTTGCAAAAACATCTGATTATCTCCATGTATAGCAAGCTAGGCTGCGTGTTCAAACCTTGCAGCTAGGAGCTTCCATTGTCTTTCCAGTCAAAGGTGTAGATTTTTGGATGTGGTGAATTTCCAATGTTTTTATAGATTACAATGATGGCCTACTCATGTTTCATGCCCAAACTACGTAGGTCATTTTATGTAAGATGGACACGCCTGTCAAGCGTTATGTTGGGGTTATTGTCTCCACCAGTCTTTTGGGAGTAACATGATTACCATCGCGCACGGGATGAGTCGGCAGATAATTGCCAACTTGTCGGTAATGTCTGTTAAGCTCAGCTAAAGAAGTAATCCAGTTAGGCGGTCACTCGAATCCGGTGTAACGTTAGGGCTGGGGGGCACTAAATCTGCCTTCTCCACACGCGTGTCTTGGTGAATTGTTGGGGAGGGGAGTTGCAAACGCAGCTGTCAGGACCAATATTACCCCAAACGACAGTAACAGCCCCGCTGTAGCCATGATGGCACGTGCTAATACGCTGACATTATTGTTTCATCCTCAACAACTGTCTACTTCGTCAATATTTATGCCATGTGCAGTCATGCTTGTCTATAGGATCATGCCATGAGGGTATAACCGCAGTCAACACAGTTTAACCTCTTCTCCTATAGCCATTCTTCGTTCAGTTTTTGATTGGTTTGTTAGGTCAAGGAGTGGATTGTTTTTTTTTTTTGTTTTGTTTTTGTTTCCACTGGCCTCACGGGGATCACTTTACATTCAAATTTAGGAAAAGCATGCAGCCTACACATGACTCGTGTAGGTTACACCACTGCCCAGAGTGAAAGATTCAACACTCTGACGTCCCGAGGTCAGTATGGTGATGACAAGTGTCCCTACAAATGTTTTACCATTGCACAGGGCTGTCATCAGGAAGAGGTCAAAAAGCAGGGTCAGGAAATCATGCTACTGTCTGGACACACATCTGCGTCTGCTGGGCTCATCTAGTGTCTGTGCTGTGCCTTAAAATTCAGGGACATCAAAAAAATTCAACTACAGGGGTTGTGGAGGGTCTATGATGGAATCCCGTTGTCTCTGGTAACTCTAAACCCTGATTCCCCAAAGGATTAACCTGCATGAATCAACCAATCATGAAACTGATTCATGCTAGTTAAGTCTTTCGGGATTTCGGGATGGTTTAGGGGTGCAGTCTATGTCTCCTAGGAGGAGAAGTGCTAAAGCTCTCCTAAACAGTTACATGCTCTTAAAGCCTCTAGATCTTTGAATTGAATATGGTAAGACTGATGACGTGCACCAGTAGTCACCCCTTAATATGATTTCTCTCAACAGTACACTTAATGTGCTCCCAGTGTAGGCATCAAGAAACACTGGCAAGCTGTGCAAAGTGATCTTTTGTTAATGAAGATCTATTTCTAGCAATATTCTATTGCTATTTACTCTTCTCTTAAGCAAGAAAATGAGACCACGTTCTTGTGACACATTTTTAGACATTCTTGCTGGACTTTTCGACTTACGCATTTCTGTTTGGCACAGATACTTGATTCAAGCGCTGTGGGGGGGTTAGAGTTGGAGGGGAGGCAGACTGTTGAGAAACACAAGGCGCAACACAGGAGTTTCTGGATGCTGTTCCCATTCCCCTCTGCCAGACTGGAAAAGGGAATATTTCTGATGGACGCACTCAGAATGAGAACGTGCACTCCTCTGGGTTCTATGTAAGGCTACGGCCAAACTAACGAGAAAAACAGCTGTTGCAGGGGCCTCTCCTGATTAGTTTTGGTAGGGTCCAGAACAGGCTTTGGTCTGCTCAGAGAGAGAGAGAGAGGAGAGAGAGAGAGAGAGTGTGTGTGTGTGTGTGTGTGTGTGTGTGTGTGAGAGAGAGAGAGAGATATAGGTAGAGCCACTTTGTATGTGTGTGTGTGTGTGTTTGAAATAGGTAGAGCCCCTTTGTGTGTGTGCGTGCGTGTGTGCGTGCGCGTGTGTTTGTGTGTGGTGTCCACATATCACAGCTGTCACTGTGTGATGGGAAGTAGACACACACACACACACACACACACACACACTTGCTAAAGATCTGAGGGAAAGTGTCCTTGGGGCCGCAGGGCTGTTTTTCTTGGGCCCTATTGGTGCGTCTGTGCTCTGTGCCCCATTGCCCCATCCCCAGCTGGGAGGCTTAACCACACAAAGGACACCCTCCACCCCTTCGCCTTTTAATGAGGGTTTTGTTTCACCAGGAGCTCTATTACATTTGAGAGGGGCATCAAAGACCTGCCTAGCACAACTCCAAGACATGGACCAGCGGGCAGACAGGGGCCCCTGTGGCACCAAATACACACACACACACACACACACACACACACACACACACACACACACACGCCACGCCACCATACGAGCGGGCACCTGGTAGGGTAGCAGCTGCCAATGTTTCAGCAGCGAGTGCAATGGCAGTATGGTGCCATGCCCAGTATCCTGTCACTTGTTTGTGTGTGTGTGTGTGTGTGTGTGTTGGGTGTGGTGGGAAAAGGCGTGGCCAGTTGACGATTTATGGAACATGATTCTGTTGCCAGGCTGCCAAGTTGAGGTAGCAGCTGGGCCTTCCTAGACCCCCCCATGGTGTATCTGTTAGACAGCGAGAGATGAGAAATAGATGTGCACATCTATTTCAGATGTGTGCAGAATAGCAGACACTTCTCACTTGTCTAACCCTTCACTTGTACCTCCGCATGTACATGGGGAAATGTCAGCTGCTAGATCTAGGGTGATGGCCAGTTGAACCAAAGATTTAATTTGTCTGATTTATCTGCAGTAGCCTGCAGTTGCAAATGAGAAAGGGTAATGAGAACATTTAAGAACGATGGCCTAATCTGTTGTGGAGTAGAGCAATGGTCTCATTTTTGTGATTCAGTGGAAGGCACAGGGGAGGTTAACAGTTGATGTAATAGTAGTCTGGTGTGCATTGGTTAAAACAGGACTGGACATGAGGTTATTCTGGAGAGTATTATGTTTCATCGTTTGGCAATATCTTCTCAGGAAGAGCCCGTAGCATCATCACAAACCAGGAAACAACACAAGTATAGGCGGGAAAGTGTGGCTCACTTAATTTGGCTGAATCCCAATGTCCATTCTAACCATAAGCCTTGAACCTTCAAAAGACATGAATCCGCCAGTCATAGTCATAGTCTTTGAGGGTTAAGGGCTTAGTGCTTTGGGGGAATACTGGGATTTCTCTCCATTTTCTTCTGCTTCACAGATTATTTAGTCGTCCACACTATCTGTGGGAGTCCGTATTTTCTCCCCTTCTCTTATTGTCTATGCCTATATTTTTATTTTGTCTTCCTTCCTTTGCTGTGTTCAAGGCTGGGGTGTCTCTTGTTAGCTTGGCAGATGCAGCTAGCACTTGTCTATGTTGACAAAGGCAGCCAAGCTGCTGCTCATGACCAGATGGCTTCTCTTCCCTGTCCCTCTCATTTTTGTGTTAATCAGTATCGACATTGTGTCTGTGTGTGTCTGTGTGTGTGTGTCTGTGTGTGTGTGTTTGCACATTTTGAGCTTTGGGCTCTTGATTATGTGACAGGAAGTTTCTCTCCCAGTGGGGATGTTGTTGCTGTGGACGTGAATGGGTCCCATATTTGTGACCTAGCCTCACATAGTCTATCCACTGAACATTATGGGATGGCCCATAGCGTGAACTATAACACGGGTATCTGTCTGGACTGACTGGAGTCTGGTTGGCCCCAGCCACACACTTACTGCCAACCTCCTTTTATTAGATGTTCTTGAAGAAAACATGAAACTGTGTCCTGCCTGTATTTCTGAAAGACAAGTCAGGCCGAATCACTGCTCAGTTGGACAACGTCTAGGAGTGTATAAGCATCAATCAATGATGCGATATGAGACAAATTGCAAGCGAAATGGCTACTGGCAGTACAAAACATTATGTGACAATGTGACAGATAATTTGAACTTTTGAGGGAACAAGCAACAGGCAATTAGGAGTTGCCATGTATGTGTAACCAACTTCATTCTGTGGAGGATTAAGAGGCTGAGATTAAAACCCAGCTGAGAGCCAGCTGTTGGTGGTTTGACATCAGAGTAGTTCTGAACATTTCAACAAAGTTAAAAACAGATCCCAGAACAGTAGTGTCCTTAGAGGGGGCTAATCAAAGTTGTTCTTGCTGTATTTTGTTTTGTTTTTTTGTTTCCCTTCTTCTTTTAACCTTTGGCTCCACTGTGTGGGGTATCTCTAAAAACGAGAAAGACGAGTGAGGGTTGCCCCCTAGGTATTTGCCCCCATAGCCCTGCCAGTCTGCCACCCACCACACTGACGCCAATTCCTGGGCCTGTAGCAGTTCAAAGGTCGTGACCTCATCTGGAAGGAGTTTCACAAAGGAATTCCAGCCACCGTTTCAGATAGCCGGTTACGGCGAGCACGGCGGCGAGCGTGGCGGCGACTGCGTGCATGAAAACGCAGGGTCATCCCCACAGTCCTGGTTTAGCTCGCCTGACAACACTGATGAATGTTGCCCAGAGACTTTTCTATCCATGACACAGAGAGAGATGGAAGGTGAGTGAAGCTCAACAAACAACCTGGCTCTCGTCTGCCAGCGCCAGCTCAAGGGACCTTCGGGTCCATTTCATCCGAGTCCATTTCTAGGTCTTCTAAAGAATTGGTGTTTGAGAAAGAGCGCTCTGACAAAGTGAGGTGGTTCCATGATTGTTTACTGCACCTGAAGTATCCACAGCACATGTTCGTTGTTTTGGTGTTTTGTGAGCTCCATTGTTCTATTTTCTGTGCTCCACTGATTCCAATGTACAATGAGTGTTTATTAAATTTTGAATTGAAATGAAAACCGTCTTGCTGGAGGTACTATTGCAGTGGAGTTGAAGTTGAAGAAACATTGGAGATGAATTTTGATTTCTTCTTCTTTTTTTTGCCAAAGCAGCATAGTAGCTCAGCAGGAGACTAGAGACATCCGGCCTGCCTCAGTGTCTCTACATGCTGGCAGGGAAAAGAGGAAGGAGTGTGTGTGTGTGGGGGGGGGTACGTTTGGGCCAGTGAAGAGGAGGGGGGTTTGAGAGGATTCGGCTCTGGGTGTGGGTCAGCTCCCTGTCCAGCGAGACTCTTGGCCCGAAGTGTTGCCCTCCTGGCCATCAGAAACAACGACCTCATGCCACTTTAGTGAGATCACCATGACGACAGGGCATGACCCGTTGCCAGCTGGGATGGACATCATCTGTTTGACATGGCAAACTGAGAAAACACAGCATTCTGTGGTTTAGAAGGCTGCAGCAAAGGCAATGTGAGGCATTTTTAGGTTAAAACAAAAATCAAAAAATGACCTAGAGGCAGGAAAAGAACGTGGAGAATCAAATGATATTCATGTGATGTCAAACTGTTGTCCCTTGAAGTTAGCATGCAAACCAACTAGCATGCTAACCAATGTGTGTGGCCAACTGCAGAATTAAACACAATGGAAGTAAATGCAAAGCTATGTTCAAGACCGCTCAAAATGGGCAAATTGCATCAAGATCAAGAGAACTCAATCCATGTCCAGATTGAGACCCCATTGGAAGTGAGTGCAAAGCTGTGTTCAAGATTACTCAAAATGGCCTAGATTGAGTCCAGATTTAGTCCGCCCCCATTTGTTTATGGGTTGCTTATGTTTGTCCTTTTGTGCAGGAGCACATTCCATGCCGCCATGTGTAATCCTGTGAGAGACGGCCTTCGTGATGAGTGTACACTATCGATATGTAATTAGGACCAGAGGATGTGAGGACGAGAGGAGGAGTAGGTGTGAAGACAACATCTAGGGCTACTATTTCAACACTCCTCCACATGGGCACAATGTACTGTACTCTCATTTCCTCTGGGAGGTTGTTTGGTCAGAGTTGTTATTTCTGCCCTTTTCTGTGTGTGTGTGTGTGTGTGTGTTGTGCCTGTTTTCCTCCTGCTTTGGGGACTTAACCTATATGGTTGAGAGTGTTTACTCTCTGGCCCTTTAAGGACTCATGCCCAAATGAGGCCCCAATGCTAACGTTGTCATTGGCATGTTATAAGGTGTGTTTACAGCTGCACTGAGGTCACTGCAGTGGTGCCCTGTTGTAGCATGACCTGTGTAGCATGTCAGTACTGCCATCAGCACAAGCCTGTTCCTCTTTTAACAGCTGCAACTCTGCAGTGAGTTCAGAGGAAAAGCTATTGGTCTTGCCTAGCAAGTAGGGCTAAGAGACTGATCACAAGTTACTTGCAATCTCAATTTGAACTAAGAGAATTGAAGTGCTAATTAGTTGTTGAAATAGCAACTCTTGCCCTTGTTTGTCCGACAGGGACTCATGCAAGCAGAGGTACCATGCCCTGTTGTGCTAATAATTTTGTGGTCCATCTTATAACTACAGTTGGAAGTTGGTCACTTTGTACATTCTAAATGTACTGTACAGGCCTTGTGAATATTCATATTGCTGATGACGTCAGTCACAATATCGGTCACAAAAAATGTGATCACGTTTTTTATTCCTAAATTGTTCAGCCTTTCTGGAAAGACTTTCATTTGGCTATCTTGCTCTAACATTTTGATAGCCTAGAAATCTAGAAGCACACTTGCAGTAGCAAATAGTTTTGCTCATCGGGTAAGCAATCTTTGTAGAGTTGTTGGGCAGGCTTAGCACGATAATGACAGGGCTGTGACGGTGCAACTCTACAAAGTGGCTAAGAAATAGCGGCCGTTTGGCATCGACTTCGGAAGAGTTCGACTTGGGCTTTTCTTTGAAAGACAAGCAGGAAAAGGTCATTCTCAAGTCGTACTCAAGTCATTAGTTTCAAACAAGGGTGTTTTTCCTGTTTTGCCCTAGCATTGAGCATTGAGCCCTAGCATTATCGATCTTGGTCAGACTATACATTTTGATCTTATAGTCTGGCTTGTCAGGCTAACATTTTGATGTACTAGACAGAGACGGCTTTGACAGAGGCATTTTTGTGCCCCCTGTGTTCACTAACTGCTTGCTAGCTGAAATTGCCAGACACTCCCAACAACCACCACTCGCTTCCAGTTGACTCAGCTGACTTTGAAGTAAATGGCCACGTTGTAATGAATGGAGCTTTTGGCAGCCAAGCATTACTGTATTTTGATGTCGTGATCCGTCATCTGTGTGCCTGGAAAATTGGACTACAGCCTTTCCCACCCTGGTGTCTATTTCTGGAGGTTTCTGAATGATGTGCAAACATAGTCAAAGCATGGAAAGTTGCATCAGTGACGATGGCCATACACACACACACACACACACACACACACACACACACACACACACACACACACACACACACAGACTGAACGAGAGACCCATGATGAGGTGTTTTATTTTACAAGTGGAACTTTGAAGCTCATGCACTCTGTGGTAGATCTTCAGTCTGTGAAGCTCAACAAGTCTAAGCCACAGGGCAGAGAGAACGACCCCACACCACACACACACACAAACAAACACACCCCAGGGGAGACACACTCACCAGTGTGGGCTGTACATGGAACATTTCTCGCACAGATTTTGGTCAACCCAGGCTGCTGTGATGTCATCCTCTCTCCCACGATGCATTGCTTGGCCCACCACAGTGAACCAGGCTGACCACCAGAGATGCCAGCCTGCCTGCTGAGTAGCATTTGGAGTTCCTGCCTGCTTGCCTGCTTCCCCAAGTTGTACCTGCTCTGCTCTTGGTAAAGACCCAGTTACCTGGTGGCATAGCCATATTCCAACTCACTCAAAAACACACACACACACACACACACACACACACACACACACACACACAAACACACACACAAAACACAGGGGTGTTATAAGCTGGTAGTGCTTCCAAGACAGTGACTCATTGAATGCTATGTGTGTCACTGTCTGTTTGGGTAGCAGTGAACTGGTACAGCGTGTGTGTATGTGTCCCTTGATTACTACAGACACACACACACCACACACAGACTGAATCCCAATGTCCTCCTTGTCCTGAAAGACTCAACTTGACTCAACATTTGATTTCATGATTGTCTTGATTTGCCAGTTTTCTTTTTCAAGAGGACCTAGGGTGATGGAGGAGGACACAGGGATATACACACACACACACACATACACACACACAAAACACAGGGGAGTTATAAGCTGGTAGTGCTTCCGAGACAGTGACTCAGCAAGTGCTATGTGTGTCACTGTCTCTCACACACACACACACACACGCACACACACACACACACACACACACACACACACAATCACACACACAAAATCATTGCCACTGGCCAAACTCTTAGTCACACACCTGTTTTGTAATGCTCTGGCACTGTGACATCGACTTTATTGTCAGCTGTGACTAAAGGACACACCTTGGTGCCAGATGGGAAATGGAAGGGGCGGGGCCGATATGAGGTCAACTAAACTGTAGTGCCAGTCTGCTGGAATCACACTTGGGCCTTTTTCATAGTATTTCCTGTTGCTAAATCATCCAGAAGACGCTTATGTGGTTGCTGAAGTTACTCAGCAGAAGCCTATAGGCTGTGTGGTGAACATCCAGGGGAAGCCTGTGTGATTGCTAAGTCATTCAGGCAGAAGCCTATGCTATTAGCTTGCAGCTAAAGCCACAACACTGTGGAAACCCAAACAAAGCCTGCCTTAAGTCAAGTCATACACAAGTCAGGTGAAAGTGACCTCACAGCTAACTTTGTGATTTAAAGGAAAAATCTGGTATGAATCTATCCAGATGTTGGTGGGTATGACAACGAGAGAATTTGGTGCAGGGTAGAACAAATTTGCGAAACAGCAGCTAACACTGACTGATGGGGACATATGGAACTTTGTTTAAGTTTTGTTTTTCTGTGCCCCTCATCCGTTAGCATTAGCTGCTGTTTCACTGTTTGGTCTCTTGTTTTCATACCTCCTGACAGCACTCGGCTACGTGTACAACAGCAGTATTGATTGATTCATACCAGATTTCTCCTTAAATGTGCCCTTGTCCTCTCCTTTCCCTTATTTGATCTTGCGTCTCCTCTTAGCCTCCAGGTCCTCTCTGTCTGTTTAGTCTTCATCACCCCTCGTCTGCACTTTGAATGGTCAAATGGCTCTGGGTATAAGACAGATCCAGTAACACACTACCACAGCAGAACGACTGAAATACATGTGTGTGTGTCTGTGTGAGTGTGTGTGCGCTGGAGTCTCTAAATCCTTAACGATGGCTGAATCCAAATGTCCCCTGTCTAACCTTAAGCCCTGAACCGAACCTTCATGGGCTTAATCACTTACAGTCTTTAAGGGTCTATCCGCTAGTGCTTAGGGGGGACATTTGTACCCGAGAGTTATAGATTGTTAATGACCCAAAAACCGACCAAGCAAACACATGTTCCTCATGAATTTGTCAAGAATTGGTCATACTGTGTGTGTGTGTGTGTGTGTGTGTGTGTGTGTGTGTGTGTGTGTGATGGAGGCTCTAAATCCTTAATGATGGCTGAATCCTAATGTTCCCTGTCTAACCTTAAGCCCTGAACTGAACCTTCATAGCCTTAACCAGCATGAATTGGGCAAGCGGAGGGTCCAGCCGTTAGTGCTTAGTGGGGACATTTGTACCCGAGAGTTATAGATTGTTAATGACCCAAAAACCAACCCTGCAAACACATGTTCCACATAAATTTATCAGGAATTGGTCATACTTTGTGTGTGTGTGTTTGTGTTTGTGATGGAGGCTCTAAATCCTTAACAGTGACTGAATCCAAATGTCCCCTGTCTAACCCTGAACTGAACCTTCATGGGCTTAACCAGCATGAATCAGGCAAGTTGATGCTGATGAAGTCAGTTTGTGTCACTTACAGTCTTTGAGGGTCTAGCCGTTAGTGTTTGGGGGGGACATTTGTACCCGAGGGTTATAGATTGTTAATGCATGCTAACAGGGAATACACATTTAAGGCATTCATTAGCTGGATCCCAATAGGCTTATGTCCCCCTCAACCGTAAACCCTGAGCCTTCATACACAGTTAAGTTGACACTGGCATGAATCATCAGTCAATCATGACGTGCATCTATGTCAGATAAGTCTTTAAAGGTTAAAGGTTCATGGGTCTTGGGGGGCATATTGGAGATATTGGGATTTAGCCAGAGTAGGACTGTTCTACACTCTACACTGCTCTGCTCTACACACGGTGTTTTTAAGAGTAGAGCATTTGTGGAGTTGCAGACCAGTGTCATAAACTTGAGTGTGTTCTTAACTACTTAAAGTGAGCCATTGTGCCCAGTAGTAGAGTTTGAATTTGGTTGATCGGAATTGATTTTCATGCTATATTTACCTTAGCAGCTGACACATTGTCACAAGTTGGCCTGTGTTACAGTGTAGTAAAGTAAGGACTAACCCTTAAAAGGATATTCTGGAGCATTTTCACCCAGCAGCTAGCGCCAACTGAACAAGGCAAGGAAACTCGGTCACAGTTTAATTTTCCTTGCTCAACTGTGTTCAGTTAGCGTTAGCTACCGGTTTGCTATTTGCTATTATATCTACGTCAGCGTTCTCAAATTTTTAACTGTCGCCTACCCCCGTGACACTCCAAATCCTATCGAGGACCCGGAGTACCAAGTACCCCTGCATCACGGACCACTTGCTATAGCAATTAATATATTGCATAAATAAACAAGATGCTACACAACAAGTGAACAAAAAGTCACATAATGTAGAAGCAATTGAGTTATATTGGGGATAGTCTGAGTGTAAGAGCGTTCTCTGTTATCTTTATACTGGTGAGAGCTGAGAACCTTTTCACAGATTGATGTTGTGAACCCCTAGAATTGATTCGTACCCCAGTTTGACAACCACTGGTCTATGTTGTTCCAAATTTTCTCCTTCTTTTGTGTACAAACAGCACTCAGTGATGTTGAATGACAGGGCAAGTGTACAGGCTTTTGAATTAGCGGAACTTAGCTGGAGTCAAATTCAGAGGAAGGAATTGTACAGACAGTATCGAAGAGAAGGATGGACAGAGTCTCTTTCAGCTCTGAAACTTTATCAGGGGAGGGAGGACAAGGGGGGTGGGGGATTGGCGATGGGAAAGACTGCAGATCCCGCATCATTGTGGGAAAATTCCAAAATTCCATCCGCTGCACTGTGTAATTCCCACCATCTGTGTGTGTGTGTGTGTGTGTGTGTGTGTGTGTGTGTGTGTGTGTGTGTGTGTACGTGTCCATTTCCATGCCGTCCCTTACACTGTAGTGTGGAGAAACACAGCTCTCACTGCTTAATGAAATCCAGACGCCTTATGCTATAGAACAGTAAGTGTGTGTGTGTGTGTCTCTCTCTCTCTCTCTCTCTGTGTGTGTGGCCGGCCCGTTGCTCCTATAATCTAGAGCATTATGGTTAAAGCTGTAGCCTCAGAACTGGGATCAGTGTGAAGAGTTTGTGCTGTGGAACAGCATGGGCCGGGTCAGAGGCCGGTACATCCATCCATCAGATAGGACGGCATGGAGCGGAAAAATGACACGGCTGTGCAGAAGTCCATGCAGCTATTTTATCAACCAAACACTAAAACACTCGAGATACTTCAGTGGAAATAATAATATGCCCCAGCCTGTTTATTTTGTGTGTGTGTGTGTGTGTGTGTGTGTGTGTGTTTGTGTGTGTGTGTGTGTGGACTGAAAGGTTGGCCATTAGTGGTGCACACCTGAGACCTCAGACTTGCATGCACTTAAGATCTTCTCTGAGCTCTGAGTTGTCCATGCTGATCTTGCCATCCTTGGCATTCCCGTAGAACCACCACCACACACACACACACACACACACACACACACACACACACATACGTTCATTTGCCTCAGCTGACTGGTGCCTTATTGGTCAATACTAATGGTCTTGTCCAGCGCAGAGCTGCCTTTGGGGGTTTGCATTGATGTCTTTGTGGCTTTTGTTCTGCCTTGAGCTTGCTTTGAGTCTGACTGATGGATACCGCATCGGACAGATCCGTCGGACAGAATCAATAATCACAATTTATTTTGGTGCCATTATTACATATTTATTGGGAATCTTCAACATGTACATCAACAAAATGCGCATCAATTTTCTATTTCGGGAACATTTTTTCTGGCTAGAGGTGTGTGTGTTTGTGCGTGTGTGTGTGTTTGTGCGTGCGTGCGTGCGTGCGTTAGATTTGTTAGACTCAGAGTAGGACTAGAGGAGACACTAGAGGACAGTCTCTCTACTGATCCTTGTTTCACATCCGTCTTAGATGGTAATCTACCCAACTCTGGCAGCCTGGCTTGAGGATATATTGACAGAACATCCCATCTGACTACGCTCAGACGGTGAAGTATCCGATAAATTCTGGAGCGTACAAACATTGCATTTCAAAATAAAAGCTGGGAAAGCTTGCAGTTAGGGTGAAAAGGGTGAAAATGAATGCTAACTTGCATGCATCATAGATGTAGAGACTAGAGGGCTGTAGATATATTCTTCATCTTAAGTGCATAGCCTATGCCTCAGCATGCTAACAATGTACAGCTGAGTGCTAACTGTGTATGAATGCTAACTTGCATATGCATAAGCATAGATGTAGAAATTAGTTAGCTATATATTCTGAATCCAAGTGTGTGTGCCTCAGCATGCTAGTGTGCAAGTATGGCTGAATGCTAGCTGTGTAAGAATGCTAACTTCCATGCTCGTTGTCCTTCCAGGCCTTTCCAGCTCTTGATAGTGCTGCTGACTCATTCCCGCACATGTTTCTCCCACTCTGCAGATTATGATGGGGCTCAAGGCCAGTTAATCAATAACCGCTCTGTCCTAATGGCCGACACAGCCTGCTTTGATCTTTCATCTCCTCTCCTCTCTGCCTGTGTTGAGAGAGCCTGCACTGAGACTGTCTGACATTAGTGGTTTGACCGCGTATGAGCTATTTGGTGAAGTAAAGAAGCGGTTTTTGCCTGCAGGCACTTTGTCGTCGTGCAACTCCCCTCTTTCTTTATCTACCAGCGCTCTCTGCGACTCTATGACCCTACTGTGTAGTGTTGCTATGAAACCCCGTCTTTGTTTCTCTGTCCACTTGAACTAATGAAGTGTGGGGATTTCCTATGACCTCACTTCCTCCCGCTCCAGCCGAGCACGGAGCTTCACGCTGGCCAGTGTGCCGTCTGCACAGGAAGTCAGCCCTCCGTCTTCCGCCGGGGGAGTGGCCTACCACAGGAAATGGGGCACCCGGGCGGACACACCTGGCCCAGTCTCAGAGGAGCTGTAATCAGCTCGGCCGCTGTGTGTGGACATCAGTGGTGTTGCGTGTGGTATGTTCATGGTAGTCTGTTGATTTTGACTCTCCAGTCTTGAACACAGCTTTTGCATTCATTGCCATTGTGTTGGAGCTAGCCTACATGTGCTAGAATGTGACACAGAAAGAGCCAGTGCCTGTGCTAGCTGTTTTACCTGCTAACTTTATTGGTTATCAAGGTAACTCAGAGCTCAGATGTTTTTGCCTTCATTCATATCAATAAACTGTATGGACATTTTTCCACATTGTCCTGGAATGCTATCTCTACATGCCACATGACGCCTTCAGTGGCTCGAGTGTCACAAACTGTCATTTCCTTCTATGTTTGACTAACAGTGCTTTTGACACTACATTCTTGCCCCCCACCTGCCCCCCCCCTGACCATATCTTTTTCCCCCCCAGTGGGTCACTGCACCGACCATATCTTTCTTCTCCCTCCCCAGTGGTGGGTCACAGGGTGCAACAGAGAGAGAGCTGCTAATGTCATTAGCGGTCATGTTGTCCTACTCCAATTCCCCACTGCACCTTTGTGTTCATGTGCACAAGTCATCAGTCTGCACAAGCAGACCACCATAGAGTAGATCAGAAGTGTGTGTGTGTGCGGGTGTGTGCGTGCGCGGCTGTGTGTGTGTGCTTGGATGATGGCTAGATGAACGAAAATGGCCACCTGAGCATACCTCTGCACTTTGGCCATGTTGTTTGCTCTCTCACTCTCTTGACGTTTACCTTCAGATCATGCACATTGAAGTGTACACAGATGATACTGATGGCTACTTTTTGTTACAGTGTTATTTTTTTCTTTCGACTCGCGCTGATTCCAGCTATTTTGTAGTCTAGTTATAGATGCTGAATAATCTGCTCCGCTCGTTTTTACGGGAACACTCAGGCTTGTGGTTGCGCAGCTTTTGCAGTGCAGCTCCAGGAATGATGAGATGTCATGTTTGACATCATCACATAATGATCAAACCCAGAGCCCTGTGATAGCTGCAGCAACACAACTGTTCTCTCTTTGTCTTGTACACACACACACACACACACAAAGTCTCACTTACAAACACATGCACACACACACACACACACACACACACACACACATACATATACATACATTAACTCTTACACACACATGAAGTCTCACTCACAAACGCGCACACACACACACACACACACCACACACACACACACACACACACACACACACGAAGTCTCACTCACAAACACACACACACACACACGCACATGCACACACTTCCAGAGTTTCTGCACCAGCAGTTTTGGATATGTGATTCACTCAGGCAAGTCCGATATCTCCCTCTCTCTCTCTCCCTGTCCCTCTTTCCCTCTCTCTCTCCCCTGTCCCTCTCTCTCTCTCTCTCTCTCTCTCTCTCTCTCTCTCTCTCTCTCTCTCTCCCTCTCTCCCTCTGCTGCTCCATTCATGTTGTTGTTATTTGAGCTGAGTCATTCATGTGAATCAGATGAGTTGAATGCAGGTCGTGTGGGCATGATTAGCTGAAGTAAGGACTGGGAGGTCTCTGGTCCTATGACTAGTCCAGTCCAGTGACACACACTCACTGTTAGTGGCCACCTCAGCACTCTGATATCCTTCCAGTCATGCCACTCACACACACACACACACACACACACACACACACACACCACAGTCCCCTGTTTTCTAGGTTGGCTAAAAATAGGCAAGATGGGAGT
>PYXC01002509.1:1807500-1877500 GCA_015244755.2 Tenualosa ilisha | reverse complement strand
CTTCCTGTGTTTCTGTCTGGGATGTTGCTGTCCTGGTGCGTCTCATTACGTTAGTCTCTCATTGATTAACAGAGCGATGGCTTCCAGTCTGACTCGTCTAAAGGATTATCAGTTAGTCCCTCTCACTGCTCCACATAGGGTCATACGCCTGCCGAGGATGCTTACATAGGCAAGGAATTTGACTTGGGCGTCAGCTCTCTACGTAATTAATAAATAGACATGTAATCATATACATTTAGGAGACAAATAGTGATATAGACGCACACTGTATAATAGAGAGCAATATACATATAGGCATATGTCAACGTCATGTACAAATAATACAGTAAAACGTACACACAATCAGACACACACACACTCACACACACTCACACTCACACAGAGGGATGTGGTTTTATATAGCTTGTGCTCTTTAAGAAGATGATATTTCTTGTTACTCTGCTGGATGAGATGAGGCAAGAGAAAGTCGTATTTGGCTCCCGGGGCCTTTCAACACACACACACACACACACACACACACACACACACACAACACACACACACACACACACACACACACACACACACACAGAAAGAGAGAGTAGGACAAGTATTCAGCATTAGCTCACTGAGACTGGTTAGTCATGCTCTAGTGAATCCCAGGCTCTAAGATGTACTGAGGTTATATAGTATGCGCGAGCGCACACACACACACACACACACACACAGTGAGTGATCTAGACTGGAGGCCACCACACAGTCACTCTGTGCCCTGCTTGTGAGGTTGAGCTGTCAGACTGTCTGACTACCTGGAGCTGGATGGAGCAGAGAGAACTACAGGGGGGGAGGGGGGGGGGGACCAACAGGCCTAATTTCTCATTTGGACCTGTGCCCTGGCAGCGCATACCAGACCCCTCTCTCCGCTATACTCAGCAGTTTTGGTGTGTGTGTGTGTGTGTGTGTGTGTGTGTGTGTGTGTTGGGAGAAGTCTTTAGCTGGTGGTACATTTAAAATGGTAGCAAAAAGAGAAGAAAAAGCTTATCAAATGCAGTTACAGACACACACTTTTTTGTTTCTCTCTCTCTCTCTCTCTCGCTCTCTCTCTCTCTCTCTCTCTCTCTCTCTCACACTCACACTCACACTCACACTCACACTCACACTCACACTCACACTCACACACACAGGAGAGAGGGAGAGAGAGCATTACAGGAAGGGGAGAGGAGATGAGATCATTTTGATTGGCTGTAGAAGTGAGGAAATGAGGAAGTGGATCGGATGTTTTCAGATGAACACAGTGAGCACAGTGTTGGAGACGGCCAGGGAAAGCAAACACACAAAGAGGAAAGAAAGAATGAAGGACGGGGGGCAGCCGGAATATGATGTGGTGGTGGCCCACTTCCTCCTCTTGGGGTCGGAGTTATCATCCTGCTCATTTCCGTGTGCTTGATCCTCCCAAACACACACACACACACACACACACACACACACACACACACACACACACACAACCTGGCAGACCCCACTGAGCGCTTGTGTGCACCTGTCACTAATTAAATCGTTAAACAGGCTCCTATTCATTGTGTAAGTGCCCTGAGGCCATTTTTATACCACTTAAAAACAAAAGCCGTCAGTTCACCTTTGGCCCCCACCCAAATTCAGAATTGTGTCACTTGTTTACTCTGAGATCTGACACCTGCATGAGTCTGTTCACACCTTGAACGATAACTATAAAGATAACTGTACTTTAACGCTATTTCTGTCTACACTAACTAACGATAACATGTAAGTCTGTTCTCATGTGAATGAACTAATGTCTAAAATTCTGTGGTTTCTGATTGGCTGTCAATCTTTTATCACTCATAAAATCGATCTGAAAGTCATCCCAACGATACTGTTGCACATGTGGATTGATTCACTCTGGATTTCCCCTTCAAGTCTTTGAGTGCTTAGGGTTCAGGGTGAGAAAGGCATTGGGATTCAGTGACTTGTTCTCACCTGAAAAGAAGGGCTTTGGATGTTGGGGAGGTACTGTGGTACTGTGACCAGTCAGGGGAGTGAGTAAAAGAAGCTGAAAGTTTTTGGTAGAGTCAGGACTAGCTCAGTGTGAGTGTGTGCACCGTTTACTCTGCCACTGTTTCTGTCTCCGTCTCGCCGAGCAGTCGGGGGGAAACGGGGCCTGAGCGGCTCCAGCGCAGACACAAGCTGACGGGACAGGAGCCTTGTTCTTGCGAGCTCGCGCTTCTCCGTCAGCTATATTTAACACCATAGCACATTAGTAATGATTCAGTGCAGGGAGAGAGGTGTGTGTGTGTGTGTGTGTGTGTGTGTGTGTGTGTGTGTGTGTGTGTGTGTGTGTGTGTGTGGAACGGAAAGCGGTGGGGAGGGAGGAGAAAGGAAAAAGCAGCAGCACTCCTCTACAGTCGTACATTAAAATGAGCTTATTCCAGGGAGCTGAAAAACCAAACTCGTTGTTTTTCCAAACGAGGGCGCGACCGCTAGCAACGCCCACCTCCAATCAATATGCTGCATTGTGTGATGATATTGCAGGAAGTATCGGGTATGAAAGTACATTTTGAACTTTGTGTGTGTGTGTGTGTATGTATAGACGCCCTACCTTTGAGGACATACACAAGCGCAGTCACACACCTCTTTTGCCCTTTGAGTGAGACCTGCCCTACTAAGCAGTATTTTGAACTGCTGTCAAAGGAGGTCTTTCACGGCTCCTTAGGCAGATATAGCTGGGAAGTGTGTGTGTGTGTGTGTGTGTGTGAGTGCGTGCGTGCGTGCGCACTGTATGGTCTGTGTGTACAGTCTAGTGTACTTTTTCATCGCGGTGGATCGGACCACACCTCTTGGGTCTTTGCCTGGATCAGGACTAAGGGCATTTGTTTAGAAGGTGCGTGTGTTTGTGTGTGTACGTGCGTGTTTAGAAACAAGGACAAGATAAGTGTGTTATGACAGGGTGTGCGCACACACATACACACACACACACACACACCAAGTCAGTCCAAGCTCAGAATTTTCTGTTCTGATTTTCCCAGAGCTTAATGCTGTATATTGGTAGCAGTCGGCTCAGTCAGTTGATTCTGTCAGTGCAGCAGAGACTTACGAAGGTGTGAGTGACAGCTGTCAGGCTTGACAACTCTGTAGGGTTGTGTTGGGTTCGTCTTCAGAGGCTCCTCATACTGCCAAAGAAAATTACTCTTCCACAGAAACACACCCCTGGCAACAGACACACACACACACACACACACACACACACACACACACACACACACACACACACACACACGCACACAGCCTATTGCTCAATCAAACAGTAATGGTGGATGTTCTTTGGAATCAAGGAGAAGGGGGTGGCCACTTCCTGAAGAAGAGTGTGTGTGTGTGTGTGTGTGTGTGTGTGTGTGTGTGTGTGTGTGTGTGTACCCCAGTGAAGTATGTGCGGGTCTGGTGAGTGGGCATGATAGATGAAAATGTGGGTTCTGGTGTTTGAGGCAGAGGGAGGGGGGCACAAGCGGGGGGGGGGGGGGGGGGGTAAGGGGTCAGTAGAGCTCATAGTCATTCAGCCTTGTGATGTCATGTCACATGTGCACACACATACTCAGCAAATATAAACCAGAGCTCATCAATCTGGGACTGCATGCAAGTATGCACGCACGCACGCACGCACACACACACACACACACACACACACACACACACACCACACACACACACACACACACACACACACACAGCCTATTGCTCAGTCAAACAGTAATGGTGAATGTTCTTTGGAATCAAAGAGAAGGGGATGGCTTGCCACTTCCTGTGGAAGAAGAGGGCCACTCTCCTGTGTGTGTGTGTGTGTGTGTGTGTGTGTGTGTGTGTCTGTTGCCAGGTGTGTGTTTCTGCACAAGCATGGGGGGGGGGGGTCAGTAGGTCTCATAGTCATTCAGCCTTGTGATGTCATGTCACATGTGCAACACATACTCAGCAAATATTATTGCCAGAGCACATCGAACTGGAACTGCATGCAAGTGTACACACACACACACACAGATGCATGCACATTCACATACGTTCTCCTACATTCTCATCCCCACACATCTTGTGCTTGTGCGTGTCCTTCGTGCGCGCGTACACACACACACACACGCTTCCAGTCCATGGTGCCCTTGCTTGCTATGTTACCCAACCCTTTGAGCGAGTGAGGAATGGTGTGTCTTGTTTCTCTTCTTCGTCCCGCCTTTGCTGTGGCTCCTTTATGAGCTCATAAAGCAGGTTCCCTAGCGCAGGGTCATGTGTTCTGTGTTCTGTTGTGTGAATCATCTGTCAGTCAGTGCTAGTGGGCTTATCTGCCCAGAGAGATAATTGGAAGCCTGTGCTTATGGGTGTGTTCCTATATGTAATGTTAAGATGCGTGGAGGAGGATAATGGAGTTTATTGCACAACTATGAAGATCAAGTGTTGCCAAGTTTGTGTGTGTGTGTGTGTGTGTGTGTGTGTGTGTGTGTGCGCGCGCGCATGCGTGAGATTGTGTGTATGTGTGAGAGAGAGAGAGGGAGTGTATGATAAATTTATGAGTGTCAGTGCTTGTGTGTGTGTTGTTTGTGTGTGTGTGTGTGGTGTGTGTGTGTGCGCGCGCGTGCGTGAGATTGTGTGTATGTGTGAGAGAGAGAGGGGAGTGTATGATATTATATGAGTGTCAGTGCTTGTGTGTGTGTGTGTATGTGTGTGTGTGAGAGTGTCAGTGTCAGTGTCAGTGTCAGTGTCAGTGAGGTGATTGTGAGTGGGTGATTTCCCATCAGTGGTGCAGGACCAGGGGGATTTCTGAGGGCCTCCTGCCCTGTGCTGTGCTGTCTGAAGCCACTCTGGGCATCTATTCTTAACCACACGCCTATTCCCCTCTCCCGCTGAGGTGACTGAAGCTGTGTGTTCCTCTGACCTCAGAGGAACACACCTCACACACACACACACTCTATCTCTCATACACTCTCTTTCTCTCTCTGTCTGTCTGTCTACCTGTCTCTGTCTGTCTCTCTCTCTCTCTCTCTTCCATACACACACACACAAACAGTCCGTCCACACTTGTCGCTTCACACACCCTGCTCTCAAACACTCCCTTCACACTCGTCGCCCCACACACCCACTTTAGCAACAGCAGACAGAGCCAAACATGCCAAGTCTGTCTCAGCCTGGACGTGATGACTCAGGCAGTGTGTCTGACTTTCAATTAATTGACTTTTTTGGCATTCCCAGTACTGTGTGTGTGTGTGTGTGTGTGTGTGTGTGTGTGTGTGTGTGTGTGTGTGTGTGTGTGTGTGTGTGTGTGTTGGGGTGTTTTGACTGCTGCTTGGACCACATGGCAGAGGCTGAATGGGGCTGAGGGTAAGATCCTGTGTGTCCCCACCCCCGTGCCATCTCCTGTCTGTCTGTTTCCATCCCTTCCCTTCCTAACACACACAGATACCCACACACACCCTCTCTCTCATGTGCTCACTCTCCTACACACACACACATACACACACACACACACACACACACCACACACACACCACACACACACCACCACTCTCTCTCTCATGTGCTCACTCTCCTACACACACACACACACACACACACACACACACACACTCTCTCTCATGTGCTCACTCTCCTACACACACACACACACACACACACACACACACCTCTCTCATTCACTCCCACACACACACACACACACACACACACACACACACACACACACACACACACACACATACATATATACACACCACCTCTGTGTTTCCCTCATGTTCTGTCTCACACACACACACACACACACACACACACACACACAGCTCAGATTGTGCATATGGGTGGGTAGCAGCTCCAGGAATAGCGTAGCTCCACGCCCAGCTGCCAGTGAGAATCTTGCTTTCCCACTTCCCACCTCCCACCTCCCACCACTGAGTTCCCAGTCCAGCTTAATTCAGGCATTTAATGACAAATGCATGATTAGGATCTGACTTTTTCTCCCACAATGACTCTTCCACTCCCAGCCCCCACCCATCAGGCCTCACAATGAGCTGCTAAATGTCACAGGATCCCAGTGCCACTCCCGCCCCAGTCCTTCTGATGGCACACTGCCACTGCCACACTGCCTGTAGGGGTGGGTGGCTACTGACTGATTAATGGGATCAAATTGTGCTGATGGAATATCAGGTGCATACATAGGGCAGACACATACAGGGTTATTGTGAGGATGTTTTGTTTTAGCAGGTACGCAGATTGATATTTATTTACACACACACACACACACACACACACACACACACACACACACACACACATGCAGGCATGCACATTTACATAACATTTACATTTATGCATTTAGCTGACGCTTTTATCCAAAGCGACTTGCATCTCGTCAACTATCAAGTGTTTAAGGCCAGTCTCCCCTAGAGCAACTTAGGGTTAAGTGCCTTGCTCAAGGGCACAACGGTGGCAGCTGGGATGCACACAGAGCAGTGATCCTAATGACTGACTGACTGAGAATTTTCCCTCTGGATTGTTAGTTCATATGACCATCTGGAGGCTCCAGAACCGTTAGGAAGAACAATTAGGAAGAAGGAGAAGAGATGAGGAGTCAGGGTGCAGGACTCAGGGTGGGGCTACACCAGTTACTATAGTTACTGGAATGTCAACATCATGTCTGCCATAACAATTAACTTCTACTATAAACCAATGGAACTGACGGCACCACAAACATTCTAAAAATAATAGACCAGTGTTCTAAATGTATTTTGATAGAACCTAATGCTTCCATAATGCAGGCTACCCTTTCATGTGTAGTCTTGGGGTTAGAGTTAGGGGTTAGGGAGCACATTGCCATTTAGACATTTTCCTTCTGTCACAAATGGTCCAGGAGCTTTTTATAGAAAACATATGGAAGATGTCATCTTGCAGTATGTGAAAAATGTCACCCTCATGCTCTCCTCTCTCACTCTCGTTTTGGCTCGTCTGAAGATGATGAAATGACATTCGTTCAAACCCCTCCAAATCAGGGCAGCATTGTGTCACTATTGTGTAGTCTAGATGGGCTACGTGTTTAGGATGAGCCAAACACTCTACTCCTCATATACACACGTTGTCAGTATGTTTAGCGTCTGACCTACAAACACACCAGCCATTGGTTCGTGTCTGTCAGCTAGCCAAAAACATGACAACCTGTTTGTGTGTGTGTGTGTGTGTGTGTGTGTGTGTGTGTGTGTGTGTGAGGTGGGTCACAGCACTGCAAAACAGCAAACAACAGTGTTCTGGCAGGCTAACTCTATTAGGGAACAGCTGCTGCAGTAGTGACACATAGTCTGGATAGTCTTGCGTATGACTTTAAAAAGTTTTAGTGACGCACACACACACACATACACACACACAGAAAACACTTAACACACTTAAGAAGCCACAAAGACCCAATCCTTAATCTTGGGTCAGTGAGTGCAAAGCGAGTAGTTAAAAAATATTACCTTCACTAAAACATCTTTCTCTGTCTCTGTCTCTCCTGGCATGTTTATACTTATTCCAGAGGCTTGAGGTGCATACATAGTACAGACATACACACACACACCACACACACACACACACACACACACACACACACAGACATGTCCACAGAGCAGTGATCTGGAAACAGTTGGAGAGGTCTTCAGTAAGGCAGTGGTAGTTTTATGTGCATGCCCTTTGAGGATTTGAATGCAGGTGTGTGCGTGCATGCGTGTAGTTAGTCAAGGCTTTGCAGGGCAGCAGATGAAGTCCGTCTCAGTCCCCCCTACTCACTTATAACGCCATACTCTACTACTCTACTCACTTATAACACAATACTCTACTAGCTACTACTTATAACGCATACTCTACTACTCTACTCACTTATAACACAATACTCTACTAGTCTACTACTTATAACGCCATACTCTACTACTCTACTCACTTATAACACAATACTCTACTCACTTATAACATACTCTACTAGTCTACTACTTATAAGCCATACTCTACTACTCTACTCACTTATAACACAATACTCTACTAGTCTACTACTTATAACGCCATACTCTACTCACTTATAACAATACTCTACTACTCTACTACTTATAACGCCATACTCTATACTCTACTCACTTATACGCATACTCTACTACTCTACTTCTTATAACCATACCTACTACTCTACTTATAACGCCATACTCTACTACTCTACTCACTTATAACGCCATACTCTACTACTCTACTTATAACACCAGTGCAGGGAAGGAGGGCAGAAGGAGGCCAAGGACCCTCTGTCACACTGCCCCTGTGGCTGCTGTTCCACAGCTGTAGCGGAAGACACACACACACACACACACACCACATTACCACTGGCACCACACACACACACCATTACCATTGGCTACACACACACACTCTCACACACCATTACCACCGGCAGCACACACACACACACCATTACCACTTCCTCTGGTAACTTTCACACAAGGGTCTCCATGGACCTGAGTCAGGGGGCATTTCCTTGACCTTTGTTTAGGCCACCGATTAGACCAGGAGTGTCAAACATACGACCCGGGGGGTGGATCCAGTCCTTCACATCAATTAAGACAGACCCCATTCAGAAAGCTGGAAAAGAATTGTAGCTACGTTGCCTGCATGAAAATAGTTTTAATCATTTGCAAAGTAAATACTGGCAGCTCCGTATGCATGGCATGTCCCTATTGAATTCAACTATGAGGTGCATCAAGGAACTGCTCACCGACAGGAAGGAAGACATAAGTAAGTGCTGAGGAAGTCAGAACAGAACACAGACACATTAGGACTGGGCCAGTGATGTTCAGAAACACGGGGAAATGTGAGTTATTTTCACCCGACCGTTTGTGGTCACGCATGTAGACAAGGTGGGATGGCCCTCTGAGGAGAAGCGTAATGCTGATGTGGGCCGTGATCAAAATGAGTTTGACAGCCCTGGATTGGACTGTATGCCTGTACATTTGACACTTTAGGTCTCAGCCAGGCAGGACTTAAAGTGTTCAGGCATGTGCTTGACGTCGGGTTGGGACAGGCTGTGAGAATAGCCAATTACCGTACTTATGACATTTTCAAAATGTCTTCAGACTTGGGTCTTTGGTCAGACACAAAATTTTGCTTGCTTTAAGGTTTGTCCTAGTCACCAGCTGGCAGTGTCTGTAAGCTGAACCATCCAAGGGCAGGCATGCCCACTCTGCTCTCTCTGCCAAAACCAACAGTCTGCCCTGGCTCCTCCAAGAGGCAGATTTGATTTCTCTCATGGCGTCAGGGGACAAGTCAGATGACTGAGAGGACAATGGAGAGGATAAAAAAACTCCCGCAGCCCTGCCTCATAACATGCATTGTGGTGGAAGTCCCATAAGGCGACCTAAAATTAGCGCCCACAAACACATGCCTTGGCAGTTATTTGCCCACATTTCCATTGAACCATCATGGGAGAAGTATTTGCCCTTTAATGTGGATCGGGACCTGAAATTTCAACATTTTTCCTTTAATTTCAAAACGGAGTCTTTCAAATGCCATTTTGAATTCAAACCCAAGTGTTTCACTCGACATCTTGCACAATAGCTGGATTGATTTCATGGAACAGTAGGAGGGCATTTGTTGATTTCAGCAAATGGGCTGGATCCCAAGGGTAGCATGGCTCTGTCATTACATCTCCAGAATTCCCTCCAGGAGGACCAACTCTTTGGAATTGCAACAAAACGTACAAATTGAGGACCACAACGGGGTTGTTCAACCCACACTATCCCTAGTCTTATTGTTTCGAAGTGTTCCATTGTCTTTTCAAAGTTGTCATAAGCAATTTTTTGTTGCCGTCTGTCAGAAAAGTGCCACCTTGTTTTTTGTGGTCTCTGGACCTATTGATTTGTGTTGGTGAAGTAGGCTGCTCTCTGGGTCCCCATGTGGAGAAGCCAAGCTAATCGGGCCCTGACAACTGGAGATTATGAGTGTCGCCCGAGTCCCCAGAGAGAGAGAGAGAGACACGGTCTTGATTACAGTGTGTGCCAGTTGCTCTCTGGAATGAGAGAGAGAGAGTGTGTGTGTGTGTGTATGTGTTTCTGTTTCTGTAAAGGGTTACTGTGAGCCGTATGCCTGAAGAACCTGCCCCTGGCGTTTTGTTTTCCTCATATCGGCTAAGGGAAAGGGCAGAGGTGTTTATTTTGTGATAGGCTGGCTCAGGAACACATTGATAAATGTGCGTGCGCACACACACACACACACACACACACACACACACACACACACACACACACACACAGCTGAAACACACCCAGCATTCTTTCCCCACTGGTTTTACAGGTGGTGAGGCATTAATTCTGCTGTGATATGCGCCCTCTATCAAACATTAAGCCCCCTTTTAGTGATGGCTCTGGACACACACACACACACACACACACACACACACACACACACACACACACACACACACACACACACAGAGCTAAGTGGTGTCTGTGCTGCTGCAGGGGTTTCCGTGGTGAGGGCAGCTGGAGACCCCCTGACTGGAATAGCCCACTGGGGAAATTCTGCTCATCCTGGACATTTCCTGTTAGGACAAACAGACACACACACACTCACACACAAATATGACTGCTCTTTGTCATCAGCAAGAGGATGTGAGGGGTGTGTGTGATTGGAGTGGCTGTCATCAGATACTGTCAACAGCACAGCAGCTGGACCTATACCTTCTGACATACGATGTCACATGCTGAGCACATAAACACACACACACACACACACACACACACACACACACCCACCATGTTCACTGTCGTGCATGCACATGCATGCACCCACACTAACACACACACACACACGCACACACAGGCCATGCATACGGTCACACATGTATATGTATACACACACACACATGTTTTCAGTGCACACGCACAGGCCATGCACAGTCATACACACACACACCACACACACACACACACACACACCATGAACTCGCACTCACAGTGCTGCCTGTGTTTTGTAACTCTAAGAGGGCAGCATGTGTGTTAGGTGGAATGTGACAACTCCTTATCGTGAACAGACACTTTCAGCTGCTTCACTTGTGTGGGTGGGAGTGTCAGAAGCATGTGTTTTGCACCTCGGCACTGTGTGTGTGTGTGTGTGTGTGTGTGTGTGTGTGTGTGTGTGTGTGTGTGTGTGTGTGTGTTACATGGTTGGTGTGTGCACTATCTCAGAGTGGACTTGGACCTAACTCTGCTTTATTTGCTCTTAACCAGATGATGGACAACACACAGTTTCAAACATGCATACACACATGGATACACTCTCACTCTCTCTCTCTCGCACTCTCTCTCTCGCACTCTCTCTCCACTCTCTCTCTCGCACTCTCTCTCTCGCACTCTCTCTCTCGCATTCTCTCTCTCGCACTCTCTCACTCTCTCTCTCTCTCTCACTCTCTCTCTCTCTCACACACTCTCTCTCTCTCTCTCACACTCTCTCTCTCTCTCTCTCTCTCTCTCTCCGCACACTCTCTCCGCACACTCTCTCCCGCACACTCTCTCTCTCGCACACTCTCTCTCTCGCACACTCTCTCTCTCGCACACTCTCTCTCACTCTCTCTCTCCTCTCTCTCTCACTATTTGACTATCTGACAATGACAAAAACAGATCCAGTAGTTCAACAAACACACATTTAAATGGAAAAGAGCTTCCAGTCACTCTGTTTGAATTTACATTTCGTACAATTTAAGTTTACACGTGTGCGTGCACACACACACACACACACACACACACACACACACACACAGCCAACTGTTGTTTAGGCTGAGCACACTAGCATGTGCTAAATTTAGTGACCAATAGAGGGTGCTGTTTCCTTGCCATTCAGTTTTATTCCAACTCCACACTGCACCACTGTTCAGTCTGACCAGCTTACTGCACAACAGAAGAGCTGATCAGCACACACACACGCACACACACACACACACACACAGTATTTATGCCCAGACTGAGCCAACAGGGCTTTGGGAACCAGAAAATAATAATTATTACAGAGAATTTATATAAATCACTCAAGCCTGTATGGCCACTGGGATGTTCACTACGCACTCACTCTCTCTCTCTCTCTCTCTCTCTCTCTCTCTCTCTCTCTCTCTCTCTCTCTCTCTCTGTCTCTCTCTCTTCCTGTCTCTCTCTCTCGCTGTCTCTCTCTGTCTCTCTCTCTCTGTCTCTGTCTCTCTGTCTCTCTCTCTCTCTGTCTCTCTCTCTCTCTCTGTCTCTCTCTCTTCTCTCTCTCTCCTCTCTCTGACTCTCTCTTTCTCTCTCTGTCTCTGTCTCTCTCTCTGTCTCTCTCTCTCTGTCTCTCTCTCTCGCTGTCTCTCTCTGTCTCTCTCTCTCTGTCTCTGTCTCTCTCTCTCTCTCTCTCTCTCTCTCTCTCTCTCTCTCTCTCTCTCTCTCTCTCTCTCTCTCTCTCACTTTGCGTTAGGCAGCCATCCTAAGCCACTAGTCAAGGCCAGTTTTTTGCACGTGTTTTTATGCACAGTAAAATATGTTTCCATAGCAACCACCCAAATGCAAGGGTGGTGACAGCGTAGCCCAGCACCCCCTCACACCAACTAGTGAGTGGGAGACTGGTGGAACAGCCAACTCTGCCCTCGGAGGAAAGAAAAAAAACACACCTCGGCAGTTGCTGTGGCAACCACATTTTTGAAACTGAGGTGTTACCAGGGCAACTGCCGAAATGGTGACAGCACCTACGGCGATGACAATGTCAGAGAAGAGAGAGCAGAACAGAACGAGCACACAAACATGTATCTGAGACCCCACTTTTAGTCTCCGAACCAGCTCAGCCATGTTGCCATGGTGATGGTGGGAGTCGTGATAAGGCCATGTGGGTGTTGCTTCAGAGCACTCCGACTCATCCACTGGCTTCAGATCACACACACACACACACATGCACACACACACATGCACAAGCCTCTCCATCCTCCTCTCATCTGAGTGCCTGTTGTCTCTTGGTCTACACAGCGGTCTCTCAAACAGCCCTAGTATAAATGGTGCTCTGGTCTGTTCCCAGTCGAGTCCTAATGAGCTAGCATAGCTACTGCTAACAGGCTACACCCACTGGGCCCTGCCAGGATGAATCAGCACATGAAGGTGAGGATCTACAGCACCCTCTGACTGCTGTACATCCATTACACTCAGGAATAAGCATTGTAGACTTAGATAACATACGTTTTGATGTGTACAGTTAGGTATGCTAGAGTTGCTTTACTTGTAACACACAAGTTGTTTACAGCTATGATGGAGGTCCTTTACAGTTAGAAGTGCTGGAGTTGTTTACAGCCATGATGGAGATGTTTACAGTCGGAGGTGCTTGATGAGGAAGAGGAGAAAAATGAGGAGGAGGATTCTGTGTCTGATCCACAGTATGGGTGTGTGTGTCTCGGCAGGGAGGGGATATGTGATGTGATTTCCCATTACAGTCATCTAAATATTGTCTTTCTGATGAGTCTGTATGCTTTCAGAGGGAGCAATTGTTCACAGTACAGTGGTATTTGTGTTGGTGTTGGACTGAGCAGGTGTGGTGGTGGTGATGATGAAGGACAACAACAATGATTGAGGATGACTGTGATGATGATGACTGTGATGATTATGACTGTGATGACGATGGTGATGATGATGGTGGACTGTGTGTCTGTGTTGTTTCAGATGGATCAGGTATCTGATGATGAGTTGGACCATGCTGCAGAGGAGGACAGCGATAAGGAGGACCAGGACCTGGACAAGATGTTTGGTGCCTGGCTGGGGGAGCTGGACAAACTCACACAGGTTTGACCCCTGCACTTTGACCCCTGCACTTACTGACTCCCCAGGCAGACCGGATCTGCACCTTCAGACAAGACTTAAAGGAGAAATCCGATGTAAATCAGCCCATGTTCCTGGCGCTTGAGCTCACTGAGTGCCCTCAGTAGGAAGAGGAACAAGAAAATAGGGTAGAACATGGACTGCATTCGTCATCCGGCTACTAACACTGACTGGAAGGGACACAGAACCCTAAAGCTGAGTTTCCCTGCCCTTATTAGTTGTTAGCTGTTTTGCTATTCGGTCCTCGTTGTGTCAAATTATCTTGTTCCTCTTTCAAACAACAGCACTTGGTAAGTGCGAGCAACAAGGATGTGGGCTGATTTACACCAGACTTTTCCCTTAACTAGCATGAATCAGACACTCATAAAGTCAGTTCAAGCTGGGAATGTCTTTGAGGGCTTAGGGCTTATGGTGGACATTGAGATCCAGTCTCTGTCTGAAGCACTCTTCTGAATAAGCATATCACCAATAACACAGGGAAGTTTTTGACGTCCTTCTCTGTTTTCTGACTCACACACACAAAACAACTCTTCCATCTTTAGAGTCTGGATGATGGCCGGCCACAGAAGATCCAGAATGCTCCCCTGAGACAGGAGACTAACCTGGCCAACTTCTCCTACCGCTTCTCCATGTACAACATCAACGGTGGGGGAGGTTTTATCATTACAGCTTCTTTATACTCTATGTATGCTGTGCAAACACGGTTGATAACACAAAGCTCACACACAACTAGTAGTGTCCTCTCAGAAGCTAAGCAGACATTGTGTCGCCCTCCTTTGGAAAAGCATGACATACATTTACATTTACATTTGTATTTGCATTCATATTATCTATTTAGCAGATGCTTTTATGCAAAGCGACTTACAAAGACAGGACTAGCATACTAGCTAAAACACAGTTGAAACCTGACTACCATTAGTGGGAATTGGCAGAAGACTGTGCAGAAACTCACTTGTGTCACATCGCAAAAATTGAACAATACATTTTAGTGATCTTGCAGTAGAGAGGGTCCTACATATTTATATATCCTGAACATTATACAAAAAATATAGTGTGTGTGTGTGTGTGTGTGTGTGTGTGTGTGTGTGTGTGTGTGTGTGTGTGTATGTGTATGTATATGTATATATATTTGAATGTATGTGCTAATAACAATTAAAATAATCTAAATGCGAAGTAGTGAGGAAATATATCAGTATTATGATGGTTCATATGTGCCTTTGACTTGCACTTGCTCCTAACCTGTGTGTTCCGGGTCGGTCCCTCAGAGGCCCTAAACCAGGGGGAGCCCGTGGACCTGGATGCCCTGATGGCTGACCTGTGCACCATCGAGAACGAGCTGAGCAAACCCGGTGGCGGCTCCCTGCGTGGCTCCACAGCCCGCCAGAAGGCGGCCGGGCGTGGCATGACCGTGGCACCCTCGGGTGGCAGCGGGGGCAGCAGCGGCGGTAGCACCAGCAGCAGCACCCGGGCATCGCCAGCGGGTTCGGTACGTCAGGGCCGCCCGTTGGCGTCCAACCTGTCGCTGGACGACATCACGGCGCAGCTGGAGAAGGCTTCGCTCAGCATGGACGAGGCGGCACGGCAGACCTCCTCCACCTCCTCGTGCTCCTCGTCCACCTCCTCCTGCTCCTCGGCGGGCACCGCGACCACGGCCGCGGCCGCGGCCACGGCCACGCGCCGCCCCTCCGCCACCTCGCTGCCTCCCCAGCAGCCCCAGCCGCAGCTCCGCCGCACGGGCTCGGTGGGAGGGGCCAGCGAGGTGGACGGGCGCTCGGTGGGTCACTCCTCCCGTTCCAGCGCCTCTGCCTCTAGCATGGACTCGCTGGACATGGAGAAGGGCCCCCGGGGGCCAGAGAAGGACGAGGGCCCAGGGGCCCCCAACTCACAGGTCGGACACGGCCAGTCCAACACTGAGGTAAGGATTCACCGACCGTCTTCCGCAGATGGATGGAGAGATGCAGATGAGTATTACCTGTGCTGAGAGTGTTAACCAAGAATACCAAACACATCCATGAGTCTCAAACTATGTGGGAACTGTGCATATAGAACTATGTGGGAATTGTGCGTACAGAACTATTTGGGAACTTTGCATATGGAATACTCCACACTTACAAAAGCACTTGAAAGTGGGGTTAGTTCCTAGTTTTTTTTTTTTAACATTTTAATATTTTTTTATATTTTCTCTCTCTCTCTTTCTCTCTCTCTCTTCCTCCCTCTTGCTTTCATCCTCTCCTTGCGTATTTCGTCTTAATCTAAAGCAGTTGTACATTCATGTGAAAGAGTGCAGGCGAACAACACGGAACTAAAATGTCCTTGGGATGTAAAAAAAACTGAAGCTGTCTAGACTCACGGATCATTTAGTCCTACTGAAGTACAAGATGGCATTCAGAGCCTCATAGGTCTGTCAGTTGGAGTCAGCAGCACACTCACTTCAGAAAACAACTTCCATGGCTCTTAGATCAACTTTTACTTTTTGTGTACTGGGTAAAACTAGAACAATCAAACCACTTTTACGCTTTTCTACTGACCTGAGACCAGTCTGACTGCCACACAGCTTATACAGCTTATCAAAATGATGTTAAAAATACTGATTAGAGTACAGAATAAAACACTGAGATAAAATACAGGCTGAACACAGGAACACAGGATCGTATCGTCAGAACAAAATGGCTTACAGTCAGTCACCTAAATAATGAATTAATATTTGAATGTTTTGCTCAGATATGTGAGGAAAACAAAGTAGTCTGTGTTCAGCAGTAGTCTGTGTGTGTACATACACACACACACACACACACACACACACACACACACACACACACACATTAACACACTTTTCATCCTCCCCACCCTGGCTTATGTTACCCTTAGAGCCTAGGACGGGAGTAGTTGGCTGCAGATTTGTGTGTAATGTGTGTGTTTGTTGTGGGCTTGTGTAAGAGGATGACAGACTGACTTAGGTTCACTGGGTTCAGCTGTGATGGTTCTGATAAAGCTGACTCATAACCTACCGAACGCACGCGCGCACACACACACACACACACACACACACACACACACACACACACACACATATATCCATTTGCATTTTAAATGCACTCATATTACCCAGGGAGACTGTCAGGGCTTTTGTTTGTGCTGAGTAACAGGGACCTCATGTTACATCTGGTTATTAAACACAGGATACACAACCAACTGGTAGAGAAGTCTGCAGCTGTTCTGCAAAAGCAAATAGATCCTTTATTTACCTGAAACAACCAGCCTGATGAGTGACACCGGGTCACCACCACACAGTTCATTAAATAGATCTCTCAAAGCGTGCGTGTGTGCGTGCGTGTGTGTGCGTGCGTGCGTGCGTGCGTGCGTGCACTGTAGTTAACTTCCTCATCTACTGCACTGCATGTTGGTGTGATTGTGAAGTCTTGCCCTGAAAGTTCACAGTTCTGTGTTCCTGTGGTGGGGATTATTTCTATAACCTCACTCACAGAATGCAAATGTTTTTGTTGTGTTTATTTTTGGGTCGTGTTTGTAGTTGTTATTGTTTTTGTTTGCCTGTTGCCATGCATGAAAGAATCCCATGCGATGCTGTATGCTGTTGTGTGCTGCACTCTCTCTGCACTTGGTTTGCATGACAAGACACTTCATGGTCTCTCCCACTCTTTCTCTGTCTGTCTGTCTGTCTATCTGTTTGCCTGCCTGTGTCTCTCTGTCTGCCTGCCTGTCCACCCGCCTGCTTGTTCACTTGCCTGTCTGTCATAGCGACCTGCACCAATTATTACCCAGCATGCATCTCAGCCAAGGGCCAATGGTAGGCCAGCACGGACGCTGTCCAGACGACATCTTGACTTTACTTCCCAAAACGGGGAGTTGGATTTGTTGGATGTGGGCACAGTAAGTGTGTGTGTGTGTGTGTGTGTGTGTGTGTGTGTGTGTGTGTGTGTGTGTGTGTGTGTGTGTGTGTGTGTGTGTGTGTGTGTGTGTGTGTGTGTGTGTGTGTGTGTGGTGAGTGAGTGAGTGAGTGATGGTCATGTGTGTGCAGGCATGTGTGCATGTTTTCATATAAACACACATACCTTCAGCATGTGCTCTCTTCAAAGCTGTCCTCCAGCAGAGAGAACAAGAGAGCATCATACTTCATAACTTCTTTTCACATATATTTATTAATTTAACTTATATTTACTGACTTCTACATGCATGTTAAGTCTAGTGTGTGTGGTGTGTGTGTGGTGTGTGGTGTGTGTGTGTGAGAGAGAGAGAGAGCACAAAGTGAGTTGGGAGAAAGTTGTGGGGTGAGCCGTCACTCTGGGTAATTGCACAGATGGTTTCCAAGGGTTGTGTAGGTGGTCTAAACACTCGCATCATCATGAGCCTCCACCAGCGGTAGGAATGATGATTATACACAAACCCACCGGAACTTTCCAGTCAGTAAGCAGCTGCTCTTCAACCCATCAACCCATGTCCCTGTGGTTTAAGGTTGCTGTTGGGAGGTGTAAGAACAACAAGATTGGTACACAGATCGAATTTGCAAACCAGAAGCTAATGAAAACTGGAGAGGGCACAGGGAAACAAAACTTAAGTGAAGTTTCCTTCCCCTCATCAGCGTCCACTGCTGTTTCGCTGTGCCTACCGACGGCACTTCCGGAACAACAGGGCTATGAGTTGATTGACTCTGGACCAGTGCTTTAATTTGAGAGTGGTGTCGGACAGCTGTAAGTTATGAGTTTTGAGGCTTTTGAAAAAGTTGTGAGTTTATCAGGGATCTTCTCCTTGCTGCCAAATTAACGATCACAATCAATATCGCTGTTTTCCAGGCTTCCACTCTTTTTAAACAGAAATCAGAACAAGATCTTGTGGTGTGTGTGTGTGTGTACTTTCATAAATCATTTTCAAAATCATTGCACTGATCTATCTTGTTTCTCTTCCGCACCAAGCACTCGTATCTGGACAAAGAAACATCTCTGATTCTGAAAAGCATTGCAGGAAAGCCCTCTCACCTGCTGACCAAGGTGACGCCCACTGCTTCCTACTTCTGTTTGTTTGCCTGCATGCTGATTGGCTGATTCTTCAGCTCTAGATTGAAGAAATCACACCCTCTTCCTAGTCAGATCCCTGTTTTGTGTGGTCCTGTCAAGCTGACATGTTGTTTTGTTTATTTGAGTTTTATTTGTTTTTGTTTGTTTTTATTTGTTGTTTTGTTTACCCACATTAACATCTTCAGAACTCCGCCATCAAATAACCTTCTCACCTTCCTTTGTCCTCTATGCTTCTATGGTTGACATAGTATTGATTTTTTTTTTTAAACTGTCAACCATTTAAGTGTTTTTTTTGTAGAAACCCAAGACGTTAACAGTTATATGTTGTTTTGTGCTGAATATGTAGGTGTTTTTGGGCAGGGGCAGGGGCCTTCTGGGACGTGCATGCCTCAGTACATGGCTGCCGACATAATTCTAATGACACTTGCCCATGTACATCAGGGCAACTGACAAGCATTTAATAAAAAATAGATTTCATTGAGTCTGGTTTCCCAAAAACTTTTTAACGTTAAGTTACTCCCGAGTTGTAGGCTATCTTAACCTCTACTTTAAGGTTACAGCAGGATTCCAAACACATTCGTAGCTAATTGTCTCTTCTGAAAGTCAGACTTTGGTAAGTCTTTTTGCCGTGCTAAGACTGAAGGCTATCGGGAAACCGGACCCTAAATTGTAATCTATGCAGAGGTGGTAAACGTTTGCTGGGGCAGTGTGTGGGATGAATTGGAAACAATGAAATTTAAGGTTATCCAACATAGACCCACTCATGTCTGCACCTGTGTGTGGACGCCCACAGTCTGTCTGTCTGTCGTGATTTTAAAAAACAACCAGCAGTAGATGGCATGAATATGGCATATATCTATTAGTAATGGGACAACATTCTTTTGATAACACATGGTATGAGAATGTCTTAAGAAAATGGCTGTTCATTTTTACAGGGTGGGGATTCTGTGTGTGTGTGTGAGAGAGAGAGTGTTTGTGTATGTATGTGTGTGTGTGTCTGTCTGTCTGTCAGGGTAGCTGTCCCTTTGTAAAAGTATGACGGGCTGAATACACACTGATTTGTAGGTCACAGATTCATGATTATTTCTATGCCAATTAGACAGAGTGCTTTTGTTTAGCCAGCACCGTACACACACAGCCACACACACACACACACACACACACACACACACACCCTCACACATTAGTGAGCTTTAATCCGTCTTTGTATTTTGTCAGACTAATATGATTGGTTCATAATCTTAGCTCTCTCAGCAGGTTGCTTCGTAGTTATCAACATTTGCAAACATTACTAAAATGAGTTTTCACAATTTCACACTCACTTTAGCAGAATATTGTTTGGGCAGGTTAGATGTGTGTCTGTATGAGAGAGAAAGTGTGTGTGTGTTTGTGTTTGTTTGTTAACTGGCCAATGACTTATACCACCGTAAAAAGTATCAGTATCTTAGCAACAGTCATGTGTAGGTAGACACACCAAATGCTCAATCCCAGATTATGGGGGGGGAATAATAATGCTATTAGCTTTAGCATCCTAATCAAATATGTCTGCCTATCAGCAGTCATCAGCTCTAGACAAAAGGGCTTCACTGATTGGACTGGCTGGTGCTAATATATGCACCGAGTCAGTTGTTAATATGCATGGGAATGTAATTAAACTCTAATTCCCATGTGACCTACCCATGGCAGGCTTTGGAGAAAATATGCCAGACCAGCACACATCTGTGCCAATGAGTACAGTCTCAGTGTGCAGAGAAATCTGAAGTGCTAAGTTATGTGTATAACCAGTGTGTCCAGTTTGAGTTGTAGTATTAACACTGTGTATTAACACTGAGGGAGTGAAGTAGTCAGTGAGCAGTAGTGTTTTCTACAGGATCAATTAGCTATTGTGCCAAAAATTGCTATACATTTTCTGTAAGGAAGGATATTCTCTTAGAAAAGAGACAGGGACCGGAGAAGCAGTTGTACAGCAGTCGTCTCTCCAAATAGAAGTCACCTAATAGTCAAAAGATTACTGGTAGTGATCGGTTGCAGTACAGTTCATGAAGAGCCACAGATAAGAGACGTATCTGTTCAGAATGCCACAGTTCAGTTCTGTCTCTTTCAGTGTGCGACCTACTCAGACTGCCTGAGAATCAGAGCAGATTGGTTGAGGAGGAACGTCTGCGAGAGAGAAAGTGTGTGTGAGTGTGTGTGTGTGGGGAGGGTGAGAACAAGACTTCAAAGGGAATCGGAGCTTTTTATATAGGAGGCACCCGGCACTGTTCTGCTGGCAGTCTCACTCTGATTTTTTTTTTTTTTTTCTTGACAATGGAGGAGCCTTGGGCTCAGTGCAGAGAGCAGAGACATGCTGATAGAACACACACATCACACTCCATACACTGTCAGTGCTGCTGCTGTGATGCACGTACTCACACACATACACACACACACACACACACACACACACACACACACACACACAAGCATACTTTTCCTCCAAATCACGGAGACCTGTACCCAACGTCTCCATGGTTTGCCACAGTTTCTTGCTCTGTTCTGTGACACAGTGGAGCTAAAATATAACACTCAGTATACACTCCTACACTAGCACATGTTTCTATTTAAGATTAGTGTGTGTGTTAGCATGTGTGTGTTTGTCTTTGATCCCCTCCACAGTCTAGCATAGTATAAGTATATTCCACCTTGACTTTAGTCTCTTTCCCAGAAATTCCATGGTCTCTTATGATCTCCCATGGTCTCAATGGTCGCAGGTTGTACATGCGGTCACTAGACACCCAACACATCCCCCATTGAAGAAATGCCCCCTCCAGTTGCCCCAGACTGTCCATGTCAAAACACCACATACCCCTCCCACAACCCCCTGTGGGCAAGAGTCGGGAAATAGGTCATCTGGTTGGACACTTGATGGCGATGGTGAATTCTGATTGGGTGCTGGACAGAGAGGGAATTACTTGATTGGTTCTAGGTGGGGGAAGAGGGTCCGGGTCTCTGCCAACCAGCAGGGGTTCCCAGTGTTTGTGTGAGGGGGGATTAAAGCCTTTGATTGGCTAAATTCCCAGTGTCATGCAGCTGTGTGTGTATGTGAGTGTGTGAGCATGAGACGGAGGGGGAGAGAATGAGGGAGACAGAGAGAGAGAGCGTGGAGGAGAGATTTTCATTGAATGAGGCCGGCGTGGGTACTATAGCGTGTGTGTGTGTGTGTGTGTGATGTTCTGCTAGCTGTTCAGTGAGCAGGAGAGACCACTTAAAGTGAGCAGCAGCACCTCTTCTGCAATCTTCGTGTTGAGCGTTCCAGTCAAACACCTCTCTGGACGATAAGACAAGACAGACGGCAACATCCCCCAGGACTTCTGGAGGGGTCAATCCCCCACACTGGCTTTTGCCTGAGGACTGTCCTCACGACTCTGAATGGACTTCTGCAGGCAAATTCCTTAGTCTGGTCTTTTCCCTGAAGGCGGTTTTCTGAGGTTTGCTTTGGAACAAGGATCTTCCGGAAAAATCTATTTGACAGCCATTCTCCAAGAACAGTGACTCCAGACAACCAGTGACTCCTACATCCGTGCCCATTTGGATGTCTGTGGAAATAGACCCGGTGTCATTGTTGAATGTCAGTGTGTGTGTGTGTGTGTGTGTATGCGAGAGGAAAAGAAAGGGCGAAGACGCCTGGTGTCATAGAACCCTTGGTGAACAATGAACAGCCATCTTCTGAAGAAACTGCGGGTGTGTAGTGCTTACGTTTGGGTTGTGAGTTGAGCGTGAAGGACGGTACTGTAGAGCACCATCGCTGAGGTGCCAAGATGATGACATGTTGGAAGCCACAGGTAAGGGGGGTGGGGGGGGGGGGGTGAGGGTGTTGTGTCCACCTGTTCAGTCATGGTTCATTCATGCCATTTTCCTGCTGGTGTTTTGTCTGTGTTCTGTGTTCTGTGTTGTGTGATGTAGCTCTGCGTGGAATGTGATTGTTTGGTCATTTATCTCCTTTTCTGTTTGTTTGTTTTTTCTTTCTTTGTTTGTTGTTTTTGCTCTTTTTTTTTTTCTTTTTAATTTTATTTTTAAAGATTTTCTGTCACGTCAGGTTTGTGTTTGTGTCTGTACGTGGTGTTGCTTGTCTTTGTTTGCAAATGCACTGAGACTGTGTGTGCCATTGTGGCTTCCCATGGGGGATGCTTTTTTATGTTAACTCTGTTAACACTGTGTGTGTGTGTGTGTGTGTGTGTGTGTGTGTGTGTGTGTGTGTGTGTGTGTATGTAGGAGGAGCAAGCTGCCAAACTGAAGGCAGAGAAGATCCGTGTGGCACTGGAAAAGATCAAAGAGGCTCAGGTGAAAAAGGTGAGTTGACTCCAAACACACACACACACACCCTCTCTACAGATGTGTAGACACAGCATGCCATTTCTCCCCGCACACTCCGCTGAGACAAGAGATCCGGCGTGCACACAGCCGAAAATAGGTCACTGCAGTGTGTGTGTGTGCGCGCGTGTGTGTGTGTGTGTGTGTGTGTGTGTGTGTGTGTGTGTGTCTGTGGTGTCTGTGTCTGTGTGTGTGCTAGTGCGCGCGTGCCTGTATGGGCACATTTGTATTCGGGGGATTTAGAATCTGAGGGGCAATAAAAGAGGCAGCAGAAATAAATAAGACTTAACGGGGCTAAAGTTGCAGCAGATTAGTGGCTGAATGCGCTGAGGCTGCAGCCTGGGGCCTGGCTGCTGATACCCACTGGGCATGGTTGTGCCCTCTCTCTTTCTGTGTCTCTCTCTCTTGCTCTCTCTTTCTCTGTGTCTCTGTATTCTCTCACCCTCCTGTCTCTCTCTCTCTCTCTCCTTTCTCCCTCTCTCTCTCTCCCTTTCTCCCTTTCTCCTTCTCTCATTCTGTCTCTCTCTCCCTTTCTTCTTCTCTCCTTCTCTCTCTCTCTTTCTCTGTGTCTCTGTATTCTCTCTCTCTCCCTCTGTCTCTCTCTTCTCTCTCTTACACACACAGACATTCTCTCAATCTCTTTTCTTCTCTCTGTCTCTCACTGACTGGCTTTCTGTCTCTCTCTCTTTCGCTCTTTTTTTTCTCTTTCTGTCTCTCTCTTGGGGGAACAATAGATGCCGTCTCTCTCGAAGCATCAACCCCACACACACACACACACACACACACACACACAAAGCTCCGCCACCAACCACAGTCACCAGACACACAGCAGCGAGTGAGGCCAGTAAGGGATGAAAGGCACACTGTTAGAGAGCCATGCTGAAGGAGAAGTAAGGCACTTGTTAGTCTGCGCTCGTCTACTAAATGAATAATAAATCATTATGAAATCGTGTGTATGTGCGTGTGTGTAGAAAAAGAAGGAGGTTTGTGGTTGTTTAATCGCTGCAGTAAACTGAAAACCAGAGTACTTAGAGAGAGAAAAGGTGTGAAGATTTCAGCACATTCAGAGTGAGGATTTTGTACTAGACAAAAACATTCATGGTACGATGATGTGAATCAAAAGGTGTGTGTGTGTGTGTGTATGTGTGTGTGTTTGTTGTTTTTTTTTTTTTTTTTTTTTTTGTGTTGTGTGTGTGTGTGTGTATGACATTGTAATGTTATATGATTGAGCCACGTGCACACAGACTCGGCTCTCTGAGGACCCCAGGCGTGGCCGGCCACTAATCTGCCTTTTCAAAACAGATTGGCCTCTGCGGAGGCAGGCAGTGTGAAACGGAGAGAGGGAGTGAGAGGAGAGCCTCTCTGATATCTCCCTCAGCCACGGGCTGCGCTTCCGTCTGCTCCTTAATGGGCTTAAAAGCAAGAGCAAGAAGACACGTTTCACTCAAACTCACTTCCAGTTCCAACAGAAACACACCGACTGCTGTTACAAGCAGGGAAGACTCTTGTGCTAACCAGAATTTTGGCAATATTTGATCAATATTTTGTCATATTCCAAATTTGGCCGTATTCCGCTTTTGAAAAAACAATAAACCCCCTGTTTTATGCCTGAATTAAACAGAATACTGGGTCATATATACACCTCAACAGGAAAATGCTCCTCACCTGAACATTTTTTTTTTTCACATGTGCACATGTTCACATGTTCAATTGGCATGACGGAGCCAAAACAAAGCAACTATGTAGGCTATGTCGGTGACCTCACCAGAATATAGCGATTGAATTTTACCATTATTCTGAATGATGGCTGATAACCACCAAGTAGAAGGCCGCTGCCAGTTGAACCGAGCTGAGCTCAGTTACTCCCCCAGATCCAGATGGTGTGCATAGATTGCTCTCCTCCTGTGAATATCTATCCTCTTTTTTTGTTTTCTTTCTGCAAGTTATTCTCTGACTAAATGTATCGACAGCATCTGTCATTTGAGAATGGGGCTTCAAAGGACCAAATTATTTTCACGGTTGATTAATATATTGATTATTTTCTTATTATTTAATTAGTTGTTTGCTTGCTAAAATGTCAGAAAATGGTGAACATTTTGATCATAAGTTTGTCCACAGGCTGAATGTATTTAGTTTTCGAAAGGAGCCGGTAGAATTTAAATTCTTCAGATTTAAGATTCTGAGGTATCCATTAAAAATGGTACGAACCACTGATTACCCAAATAGTTGTCAATCAGTGTTGTAGTTGACGGCTAATCGGTTAATTGATTAATAGTTGCAAACCTAATAGAAGAGTAGATGGTTGAATGGGTGGATGGGTGAAACGCTGTGGGTGCCAAGTGGATGTGGGTCAGTGTGTTGGCACAGCGTGCGGGCAGCAGGTTGGCTCATTGGCAAGCCGCTCTCTGCTCGCCGAGTGTTCATCAGCACCAGCATGTGTGAGGAGATTAACACCAAGAGAAGGGGAGGGGATGTTGACTGAGCGAGCGAGTGAGTTTCATTCCCCAGGGTCACGGAGGTCACCCCACACGCACACAGCACACACACACACACACACACACACACACACATCGGGCGATCTCAAAAACAGAATGCCCACGATGGGTTGAGAGCAGGATTTACTGGTCACTCTCCCTCATGGGAAAGCCAGTGTAAGCTCGCCCGCAGATGTTTGGGCTGGGCCATTAGGAGTTGGGTTTTGAGGAGATCTTCATCCTGGTTTGTTACTGGGCTTTATCCTCTAACTCCCATCCCCTCTCCCCCTCTCCCCCTCTGGCCGTCTGTTCAGCTGGTGATCCGGGTGCACTTCACATCACAGAATAACAACTACAGTAAAAACTGTAATGAGCTCACTAACCGACAAACAAATATATTCTGATAGCTTGTTATTACATGCATATACACAAGTGACCTTGGGTTATTACATGCATATACACAAGTGACCTTGAGTTATTACATACATATACACAAGTGACCTTGGGTATCTTGAAACGCTATAAAACCAAGCTGCTATTATTATTATTATTATTATTATTATTATTATTATTAGCTTGGACCTGGATTATTGTGAAGAACTTTACATTGGCACAGTGTTGGGTAATGGTGATGATCCCCTTAAGGGTTATGGGGTTGCTAGGATGAGCCACTCATGAAAATGATTACGATGTGGCTATTAGGAGCTGGTTTCAGTGAGATCCTTTTTTTTTTTTTTTTTTTTCTACTTTCTCCAAGGCCTCATTTTCAGACAGCAAGTGGTGCTTAAGCGTGGTGGCCACAGGTTAGTACTGTCTCAAATTGGGAGTGCAGGTTAACAAGTTAGAGTTTGCACACTTGCGTCACGTGGCTCATGCCACACCCCGTTCCAACCCTAAGAGCGCTTTAAAATAGAAGGGATGCTAGGATAGAAATAATCTCCATAGGTCTCCATAGATGAGCTGACAGCAGCCACTTTGCCCTGGAGTCGTTTTTGGTGTGTATACAAGGGAACAGCCATACACACACATTTACACACTGCTTGTTTTGTGAATGGAGCCTAACTCTCCTCCTCTCCTCTCCTCTCCTCTTCCTTCTGCCGTCTGTTCAGCTGGTGATCCGGGTGCACTTGTCTGACGAGAGCTCCAAGACCATGATGGTGGACGAAAGGCAGACTGTGCGGCAGGTGCTGGACAGCCTGCTGGACAAGTCCCACTGCGGCTACAGCCCTGACTGGGCCCTGGTGGAGACTATCCCAGAGCTCCAGATGGGTAAGGCTTGTGAGGGCACACACACTCACACACACACACATACACGCACACACGTGCATTCACGCACGCACACACACATACACACATGCACGCACATGCATTCACACACAAACACAAACTTGACACACAAACGTGTGTCATAGTCTGGGTCAATTTGTAAATGGAGTTCATTTGCCAGGGTGTATCCCCTAAAAATGACACACACATACACACACACCTCTGTATAAAAGACATGTAGATACCTGTTACAAAACTGCTCATTTTGAAAAGCTTTGTTTTCAGATATTCAGAATTTATGCCAGTTAGTTTTTTAGTAAACGTGTTCTTGCCTGCAAGATCTTAAATTTGTTTATCTTCATTTGTTCTCCCCATGATCAGAGCGCATCTTTGAGGACCATGAGAATCTGGTGGAGAATCTGCTGAACTGGACCAGAGACAGCCAGAACAAACTCATGTTCATTGAGCGTATTGAGAAATATGCCCTGTTTAAGAACCCCCAGGTATACCCCAAAGTCCTATATAAAGACACACGCCACACACACACACACACACACACAACACACACACAACACACACACACACACACACACACACACAGACTTGTACAAGTCTACAGTGAAGATCATACATTAATGAATTTTGCAGAAATCCACCGAGCAACTAGCAGTTACTTACACACACACACACACACACACACACCACACACACCATCTCTCAGGACCCTCTTTTCACCTAGCATGGCCTACATTTCCCCCTCTGGCAGACATTTCAACTTACTTTTCCTCCCTGCCACACTGACTATTTAACACAGTGACAACTGTGTGTGTGCGTGTGTGTGTGTGTGTGTGTGTGTTGTGTGTGTGTGTGGTGTGTGTGTGTGGTGTGGTGTGTGTGTGGTGGTGTGGTGTGGTGTGTACTAGGTCAAGTCCAGGTTACAGAGATATGAATGAACATGATGTTTAATGCATTAGACATGAGTGTGCTCACTTAGCCTGCTGAATGTGGCATACTGCCCGATAAAGCTTACCCTATACACACACACACACACACACACACACACACACACACACACTCTTACTTGGTAGACTCCCTTTATAAGACATTCAGTAGTGTCTTTGTGAAATTATGTATGACTGACTGTCATGTTTTACGAATCCTTTGTAATGCAGCCAGGAGAGTGTGTGTGGTGTGTGGTGTGTGTGTGTGTGTAACTAAAGTATCTTCAGCACAGTTTAGGTTGTTTTTGGGAGAGATACCGAGCTGTTTGTAGTGTCCTATTAAAAGTGTGACACACACGTCTCTGCTGGTGTCAACAGAACTACCTGCTGGGGCGGAAGGAGACGTCTGAGATGGCCGACCGAAACAAAGAGGCCCTGCTAGAGGTTAGAAACACACACACACATAGAACACACAGACGTCTGTATGTGCACACACACATATGTGCTTGTACGTACACACACACATACACACTCACTCACTCACTCACTCACTCACTCACTCACTCACTCACTCACTCCTCTCACTCTCACTCTCACTCTCACTCTCACTCTCTCTCCACTCTCTCTCTCTCTCTCTCTCTCTCTCTCTCTCTCTCACACTCACACTCACACACACACACACACACAAATGCACACACAGTATAATAAAACAATATCTGCATACACACACTGCCTAAATCCCAGTGTCCTTACAGGCCCTAAGTCCTGAACCCCTTAATTGGTCTGAATCAGCCAGTCATGGAGGGTTCATACTTGGGGCTTGGGCTGGGATATTGGGATTGGGTCACTATCTCAAGAAGACTGTTGGTTTTTCTTTTGCAATAAATCTGCGGCGTGTGTGTGTGTGTGTCTGTCCTGCAGGAGTGTTTCTGCGGTAGCTCGGTGTGTGTCCCTGAGATCGAGGGGGTGCTGTGGCTGAAGGACGATGGGAAAAAGTCCTGGAAGAAACGCTACTTCCTGCTGCGTGCATCCGGCATCTACTTTGTGCCTAAGGGCAAGGCCAAGGTCAGGTTCTCAGAGATACTGTGTGTGTGTGTGTGTGTGTGTGTGTGTGTGTGTGTGTGTGTGTGTGCGCGTTCATGTGCATGCTTGCATGTGTGCATGGGTATATGTTTGCGACCGTGTGTGTGTGTGCGTGTGGGTAAATGTCTGCAACCGTGTGTGTGTGTGTGTGTGTGTGTGTGTGTGTGTGTGTGTGTGTGTGTGTGTGTGTGCACGTGCGTGTGTGTGTTAATGGAATGCTTGGCAGTTTTCCCTCATTTTAAAAGAGCCATGTGGGCCCCCCTATGAGGCATTTCCTGTTTATTCTGGTGATGACGGATCACTTCCTGTCGTGTCATATCACTGTCATTGACCCCTGTCCTCCTGCTGATGACAGACTAGAGGAGCTGATTCGGCAGGAAGATGCAGTAGCAGCAGAGCAGTACTCTAGTTCAGCACCACCGCTCTCTCACGCTCCCTGTAAACTGGTAGCAGTCATGGCCACAGCTCCCTCTGCTGGTGAACACAGCCAAATGCACAATGACAATGGCAGTAACAAGAGAGAAAGAGAACTTGGCTAAATTTCCAGTGGAAGTCTGCAGTCCTGAACACTCGAGGACTTGACTAGTATGATAATCAACATTGTGTTTGCATTGAGTCTTTGAGTGTTCGGGGCTTAGGGAGCACATTGGCATTCAATGGTTTCACAGCAAATGATGAGGGTCTAATAATCCAGTGGGTTTGATGTGGTGTTTATGCATGCAAAATGTGAGTGTTAAAATGTGTGTGTGTGTGTGTGTGTCTATAGGCCTCCAGGGATCTGGTGTGTTTTCTGCAGTTGGACCATGTGAATGTGTACTATGGCCAAGATTACCGCAGCAAATACAAGGCACCTACCGACTACTGCTTGGCCCTCAAGGTAAAAAGCCATTCTGTGTAGTAGTCTGGTAGTCGCACCTCTGTGTGTGTTTGTGTGTTTGTGTGTGTGTATGTGTGAGTGTGTGTGTGAGAACCACCAGTATGACACACTGGTAGTGAACTGTAACAGGGAGCAACTTAAAGTGTTAGGTCGGGGCAGGGGGGAGAGGGGGGTTGTGTGTGTGTGTGTGTGTGTGTGTGTGTGTGTGTGTGTGGGTCATAACACACAAGGCCGTCTACCAGAAATCCATTAGGTGGATGTGGTTGATTTGATTCTGCCGCTTATAATTCCAATGACAGACCTTGGTGGGATAAATCAAAGCAAGATCCCATTTCATGTCACACAACTGGAGCAATATGAATGGTATTATGGCCGCCACAAATAAATATGTGCTGCCGACCAACGATGGTAGTGTGATAGAAATAAAGATGGAAATACACACGCACGTACACACACACACACACACACGCGCACGCACGCACGCACACACACACACACACACGCATTACCCCATTACAATGGATGTGTTCTGTAAGTAGCTTAATTCCTCAGGGTCTGTGACAGGGTCCTCTTGTGTGTCTTAATGACATTACTGCTCCATCACAACCATCGCTACGGACGGCTCATATATCAGAGCCATCTGCCAGGCGTGCGCGTGCGTGCGTGCGCGTGCGTGCGTGTGCGTGCGTGTGTGTGTGTGTGTCACCCTTGGCACTGCCCGACTATAAATACCACTCTCCATCAGAACCCCTCCTCACCCTGAGAGGAGGAGACGGGGTCTCATAGAAAGTGAATGATGCCTTCCTGTGGAAGAGGCTCTTAAAGCAGGCCACACACTGCAGCAAGAGGAAGTCTGGGCTTTTATAAGGGGGGTTTCGGCTGAGGAGTCTGTGTGTGTGTGTGTGTGTGTGTGTGTGTGTGTGTGTGTGTGTGTGTGTGTGTGTGTGTGTGTGTGTGTGTCTGTCTGTCTGTCAGGGTGTGTGTGGTGCTGGGAGGGTCAGACTTGCAGCTGGTGGTCATCTCATCTCAGAGATCCATTAGGGTGTGATCATAGCTCCTTGCTACTGATGGACCTCCGTGAAAGTGTTTTATTAAATTGAAGTGGCCTAAATGAGACCTACGAGGCACGTGCACGAGGCAGTCAGGGTTTCTATTTTTAAACCGCACCTCACATCCTTGCTGCTGCTGCAGATTAGGTCACAAACACAAAGTGAGCGTTGGCTCATAAAATGATATCAGTCTCATGTCAGGTCTTCTGGCACTGTATTGTTTGTCTCTATTGTTTTGCTGCATGAATATAATAATCTGTTCTCTCGGAGGATCTTGTGCTTTTATGGATGGCACATCTTGGGATTAGCTGAGCCATTGTGTAGAGACACAGCCCCAGCCCCAGCCCTAGTCCCATTCAACCCCCCACCCCCTCTTTTTAAAGCAGAGCAGGAGATGCATTCAAAACATGACAGTTCTGATGCTCCCAAGTGCTGTATTAGCCTCTAGGAGCAGAGCTTTGCTGCAGTGGCCTTATAGATGCAGTGTTGGTCACATGCTGCCACCTGGTGGCAAATGGTTGCAGTGCTGATGGGAGAAATTGTGAAGCAAGTGTAGTTACAGGTCATCGTTACATGTATCGTGCACGTGTTTAGATATATAATGTGGTTATATGTGATCATGTTATGCATTTCACTGATGAGACATGAGAATTCGGGATTGGCGTCAAGATTTCAGCCCCAGTTGGGTTCTGCTAGGAACTCAGCACTCATCATCATGTCTTATGTAGTCATAATCAATCTTGTACTATACAAGCACTATATGTTTCGGGGTTATATACAGTATGTGTATATGATATGTTGATGGGTTCGAATCCCAGCTGCCACTGTTGTGCCCTTGAGCAAGGCACTTAACCCTAGGTTGCTCTAGGGGAGCCTGGCCCTGAACAATTGATAGTTGATAATATGTAAGTCGCTATGGATGAAAAGCGTCTGCTAAATGCATAAATGCAGTGTAATGTAATGTCATCTTCCCTTTTCTATCTGTTTTCTCAGCACCCTCAGATTCAGAAGAAATCTCAGTACATCAAATACCTGTGTTGTGATGATGTCAGAACCCTACATCAGTGGGTCAATGGAATCCGAATCGCCAAGGTAATTCACTTATGTGGCCTTGATTTAACTGTCTGCAGTGATGTATTAAAGTGTGGTCTCTGCATGATGAAGTATTCAATGAGTGGCAGACTCACTCACTGTCGTGTGTGTGTGTGTGTGTGTGTGTGTGTGTGTGTGTGTGTGTGTGCGGCGCGCGCGTGTCTTTGTATGTTCAGTATGGGAAGCAGCTGTATCTGAATTACCAGGAGGCCATGAAGCGCACGGAGGCAGCCTACGACTGGGCCTCTCTGTCCAGCTCCAGCATTAGATCCGCTTGCAGTTCAGCCAGCATCCCTGGTGAGTCAGAATAGAAGCTTCTAGAATCAAGTGTTTCTGTCTCAAAACAGCACAGCAGGGCTTGTCTGACAGACTGCCTAAATCCCAGTGTCCTTCCTAACCTAACTTAACCTTATGTGTATCTTTAATGTGTGTATGCTAAATGTAGCCTGTCTCAAATGTCTTTTTCTATGTTTTAAATGTAGCACCACTTGATCAATGGTGAAACGTTGTGCCGTCTCACTATATACAGTGTATATGGTTGAAGTGACAATAAAACCCTTTTGATTTGATTTGACTTGAACTGCGAGCCCTGGACCCTCAAAGACTTACCTGGCATGAATTGGCCAATCATCACATCAAATCATGGCAATAAGGATTTTGAGGGTCATAGTTTAGGGCTTAGTGGAGACATTGGGATTCGGCCATATTTATAAGGATCTCTGGACACTCAAGGAGACAAACTGGTCTCCATCCTTTTTTTTGAGAATGCTCTTAACCTCTTATACTTAATCTCTCTTTTATACTGCACTTTTATTACACTATTGCACTTTCAACTTAAAATAGTGCAGTTTTTATGTTAGCAATATGCACTCTTTGTTAGTTTCTTTCATTGTGTTGTAGCTGGAATGTTATCCTCTTTTGTAAGTCGCTTTGGATAAAAGCATCTGCTAAATGCATAAATGTAAATGTAAATCCTGTCGGGAAGGGAAGTTGTTCATGTCTTACTCAGTGCATCTGTGTTGTGTCTGCATCAGAGTCTCACTCGAACCACTCGAGTGTGACGGACAGCGGCCTGTCTGATGGCACGTCCTCCAGCCATGCCCGCTCCCAGAGCGTGGTCAGCTCCATCTTCTCCGAGGCCTGGAAGAGAGGAACCCAGATGGAGGAGACTAGTCGGGTGAGTGTTTACACCGCTTTACAAGGAGAACAATCAGAATCAGAATCAGTTTTCATTGGCCACGTATACTTACATACACAAGAAATTTGACTACGGTAGATGTTAGCTCTCTATACATTCAACATATAGTCATGTAGTCATGTGTGTATACATTCAATGTATAATCATACATGCAATGGGCGAATGGAAATATATAAACACATCCTATAGGCACCCATTCATATAATAAACAAGTAGGACATAATGTATACAACTCACACGTGGAGTGGGATGTGAAGTGCAGCTAATAGTGCCATGTAATGGCCAATCTTCTGTCTCTTGTCTTGTGATCCACTTTCCTCCCTCTCTTCTCTTGCGTGACTCTGCTAGCGTGGAACCAGAGCAGTGCTAAATTACACAGCAACTTGACTGAAGCTAATTCAAAGAGCTATTGTGTGGGTGTTATGGAGCAAAGAGAGGTGGAAGACATGCTACACTCGGGGTTTGTCAGGAGTGTTTAGTCAGGAGCAGTTTAATCTTGGTCTCCTAAAACACCAGTATGTTTTAAACAGGGCAGTGGGAGTACAGCAGCGAAGGAACCTGGCTAGCATGCTAGTAGCCTGAAAATTGTGGGTTAGAATCCTGGCTACCACTGTTGTGCCCTTGAGGAAGGCCCTGAACTCCAATTTGCTCTAGGAGAGGCTGGCCCTTAAGTAACTGACCAATGCAGGATGTTTTGGATAAAAGCATGTGTCCAAAACAAAAATGTAAATGTAAACTAGGGTCTGATCTGGTTACATTGTCTCTTCCAGATGAGATCGGAGTCGAGCAGAGCGTCCAGCATTTCTCACACATCACACACCTCCCACACGTCACACACATCACACAGCTCACACTCTCATCATTCCTCACACCACCACCATCCTCCACACACCCCTCACACACCACAGCCCCCACCCCCTGCCCAGCATGTTCCCCAACCTCCACCCACTCCCCAAAGCCATCACCCCCCACCACCTGCACCACAAGCCCCGCAACCCCCTCCTACCCCCCACACCCCACAACCTCCACAAACACCACACACCCCTCAAACTCCACCTCCTCCTGCTCCCCAAGTGGTCCCTGCTCCACCAGCTGCACAAGTCTCTCCACCTGCCCCCCAACCTCCACCACCACCACCCACTGCATACGTCCCTCCAATGCCACCCACGCCTCAAGTCCCACAGCCGCCCCCTCCTCCTCCTCCACCTGCCATCTCTCAGCCCCCTCCTCCACCCACTCCACAAACCCCACAGCCTCCACCTCCTCCTCCACCCCAGGCTCAGGTCCAGCCTGTCGCCCCGGTGGCTTGTGTGCCTGCCCTTCAGCCCTCCCCAGTCGCTGCTGCTCCTCCTCCTCCTCCTCCACCTCCTCCACCTCCTCCTCCACCGCCCATGTGCAGCCTCCCTCCGCCATCCAGCACGCCCACCGTCTTCGCCAAGTATAGCACCATTCAGCGTCTGCAGGGGGGCGGCGCCCACAAGCTGCCGACCCCGCCACCGCAGTCGGCCAAACCGCAGCTCAACAGCGTCGCCAAGGACAACGCCTCCTGGCCGCCACCGGCGGACGCAACTCCTCCTCCTCCACCCCCACCCCCGCCCCGCCCCCGCCCCCGCCTCCGGCTAGTATGCCGGCTCCGGGCTCAGCCATGGCGGTGCTGAAGCGTGGGCCCGCAGCCGGAGCGGCGTTTCCGCCTCCACCTGCGTTGCTACGGAGCAGCGGCTTCCCTCCGCCTCCTCCGCTGTCCGCGGGGCCTCCGGTGGCACACGTCCCCCCCAAGCCCTCCTCCAATGGCTTCCAGAGGTTTCCGTCTCCGCCGCCCCCAACCGACCTGTCGCCTTCGCCTCCTCCCCAGCTCCTGACGCAGTCCGCCCCACCTCCTCCTCCCCCTCCACCACCTCCTCCCCCACCCCCTGCTCCTCCTTTGCCCCCTCAGCAACCCCAGGCTCACTCCACACCAACTCCCCCACCACCTCCACCTCCTCCTCCTCCTCCTCCTCCTCCAGCACCTTCCTCCCTCCATCAGGTCTTTCCGCCCTGCGCCCCACCCAAAACCTTCCCCCCTCAGACGGCCCGGAAGCCTCCGGGCCCGGCTGTGCTTCCGACGGCATCCGCTCTGCAGTCGCCAGCTCCCGGTCCGCCGCCGCCCCCTCCTCCTCCCCCACCTCCTCCCCCTCCACCTATGCCGTCTGCTGCTCCCTCGAAGAGCCAGCCACCCCCCACCCTCCCCAAGCAGCACAGCATCTCCAGGTCGACCGCCTCGTCCTCTCTGGTCAAGCAGCTGGCCAGTCAGTTCCCAGGGGCCTCCGCCGCTCCAACCACCAATCACGTGGACAGCCACAAGGTGCCGCCGTCGCCCCCTACGGTTAGGGCCAAACCCAAGTGGCAGAGAGGAGGGGTGCAGGCCCAGTCGCCTGAGTTTCCTCCACCTCCTCCTGATAACAGCGTGGGCTTCCCCCCAGCTCCAGCTCCAGCTCCTGCTCCACCACCTCCACCTCCTCCCCCACCTCCTCCACCTGCACCAGGGCCTGGGTTGGGGTCAGGGTCTGGGCCCGGGGCCGCTCTCCCGCCACCTCCTCCCTTGCCTCCCACGACCCCTCCGAAATCTGGGGGGAGCTCGCCCTTGAAGAAATCCCCGACAGGAGTCGCCAAGAAACCCCCGCCGACTCCCCAGCGCAACTCCAGCATCAAATCCAACTCATCTGCTGAGTACCAGGAGGCCCGCGCCCGGTTGGAGAACCTGGTCAGCAGGCCCGGTTCCACGAGTGGTTCTTCTGGGCCTCCGGCACCGCCAAAACCGGGGAAACTCAACTTGGGCCACCTCCCTCCGGCCCTTCAGGCCAAAGTGGGGAAGGTGGTGAGCGACTTCCCCTCTCCGCCGCCCCCAGAGAGCGACTACCCCTTCCCCCCTCCCCCTCTGGACAACGACCTTCCCCCACCTCCACCTCTGCCTGCTGACCTGCTCGGCAATGCCTCCCGTGTGGCCGTGGTCAACCCCCAGCCCCAGTCCAGTGGCAACATCTGGAGCGCTGGCCGAGCCTCCTTGAAGAAGACTCCTCCCCCCACAGTGGCTCGCCGTAGCAACGGCACCAACTCCACCCCTACGGCAATGGAGGTTCACCAGCCGGCGACATCACCACCTACTTCGCCTAAGGGCCAGCCCAACTTTCTGGAAGACCTCCACCGGACGCTCAGGCGCAAGTCGGGCAGCCGGCAGGGCGGCTCGCTGGGTATCAGCGGTGACCCCACGACCACCATGGACGACATGGCGCTGCCCCCACCCCCTCCCGAGCTGCTCCTGGATCAGCAGGGCAACGGCACCACCAACGGCGGGGGTAGCTATACATCAGGGAACATCTCAGGCTATGCAACACTGCGGCGCGGCCCTCCGCCCGCTCCGCCCAAACGGGACAACGGCACCAAACTCACAAACTAGCCTGAGAACAAGCTTAGCTGCTCTCGCATTGACTGACTGCAGTTAAAAAAAAGGTCTAAACAAGACATCAATCTCGTGTTTATCTTCTCAGCTACTCCTCGCAAAGCCCTCTCTCGAGAGGTTTGTTTTTTTGTGAGGGAACAGCATTCTTAGCAGTTGTTCAACATTAGTATCTATCAATGCGTCAACTCTCAAAAGATGCCAAACTCCCGGACCACAGTCCTCTCATGTCTTCACATGGATTCAGCTGAGCAATCGATATCAAATCTCAAAGCTCAAGAGGGACTTTCCATCGATACACCAATCTTGCTGTATGGACCTGCCGCAGATATTTCTGGTTATGTGCGTGTGTGCGTGTGTGTACATGGGATAAAGGGTGGGCTTTTTTTGTTTTGTTTTTAGCCTTTTTTATATATAAAAAATTATTTAATATCGGAAGAGATTGTGTTATTTTACTGTTAGGATTGAATGATTAGTACTGGACAAGATGCCTTTTGAGATGAGTCTGTGGCAGAGAGGTGTGTGTGTGTGTGTGTGTGTGTGTGTGTGTGTGTGTGTGTGTGTGTGTGTGTGTGTGTGTGTGTGTGTGTGTGTGTGTGTTGGGGAGAATGTTTCCATGACCCTGGACTATAACTGCAAAACTGGCCACTTGTGTGGTTGGACTCGAACCCAGACGAATCATTCAGACCGCTTTGTTGTGTGATTTCTAGAATGTTCTCCAAATTGTAAGCTTGTCTCATGCTTTCTGAAGGACTCTCTGTAGTTGGCCAAGGACCACTGATGAAGGAGGACATTTAGAGGTGCCCTTACTTAGACAGTGTGAAGGAAGGAGGGAAGGAGTTAGGGTTTTGGTCAGATTTTGCCACACAACTTGAGTTTAAACCGGTGTTGAAGCCCCAAGAGGAAGCAGAAGTGTGTAGTTGTTGGATGTAACCAGATGTGGGATCAGATTGTTTGTTTGCTTCTAACACTTTTGAGCACGTTTGATGGAACTGGTGTGAATCGCCATAGAAACAGAATTTGGCTTAGGCTGTTGGTTCGGACACACCAGGCATTCTCAATCAAGTCCAGAGAAGTGTTTTAATGTTAACAAATGCTGTTTGTCACTCATGTTTGGATGTAATGTGTGCTGTGATGGTTTGAGCCTTGTTCTTTTTTGAATCTCTTCATTTCTATCATCACTGCAGTATCTGTCTATACAAAATGAGAAAGACAAAAAAACATTTTTTCCAGCTGCTTTTGCCTGCCTGTAACTCTGCCTTCCAATGACTGGACCTTAGGAATATGTTTGATGTAGGTTGAAGATTCATTACTTTCATTAAGTCGGCTACTTAAGGGGCTACTTCCTGCTGTTTATGCAGCATGTTGAGGGAGGAGGTCATTGTAAAAAGCTTTTCTTTTGAAAAGTACCATAATCCACAAGAATTGCATCAATATAGTATTAGCTTTTGGAAATCATCCAGTCACTCTCCAAAGCACCAAAGCTGTAGTGTTCCAGAACAGGTGACTACACATGTGGGCTCACCTGTGCCGGGGTCCAGTGTGTATATGAAACGGTGATTTGAAGAAGCACAGCAGATCTCTCTCTCTCATCTGCAAATGACATGCGTAACAGGTATTCCACTGACAGCATAACCATGGCTGCTCATAACCTGACTGTCAATATTTGATCTCCATGAATTTCCACCAGAGGGATGGCCCATTTTTAAATTCTCTGAACATATTTCGAAGTTATTTAAAGTTGCCTATATCTGACTGAATCAAGCATTACGTTTCCCAGTATTGAAGTTTGAAGGCCTATCTGGGACCAGCATTGGACATCTCGGGATAAAAATCACATGGGGGAAATGAAGTCAAAGTGTCTGCTTTCACGATAAAATCACTATATAAATGCATTTCAGTGTAAGATCAATATATAAATGTTGAAATCAAACTCCCTGCTGTGTGTCTGTCTTTCTCTTAATCTCTTGATGGTGTTTAAGATACTGTCATTTCCTGGACATAAGCCACATCATGTATAAAGCTCTATGTAAGCTAAGAAAACAAAACCCAGATATTAACCACAGTTTACTAAACATTACACTTTCAATTGAAATCAGATCATGAAATTCTGAAAAAGTACAGTGAAGGAAAATAATTGCATTTGCATGTATGACCCTCCCCCATGGCAGTAACCTGAGAGATGAAGACATTTTGTATTTTGCAATGTGCTAACCTTGGCTAATAATTGGGAACTGTACGATAAATGATTGTCAACTTCAACGTCAGCATTATGGTGTTTATTGAAGAGCGAGAAACAGTGAAGTAAAGTTACAGTACCAACGCTTTTTGTCATATATAATACTGAGTGCACTTCAGTTCTGTGCTTCATACTGTGGTTTACTCTAAAGCTGTATTGTGTGGCCTTACTGGATGGCAGCATCTAAACTACATGATGGAGGTCTCCTGGTCCAACATTACAGGTGACTGCTGAACGAATCTGTTCCATTTTAGAACTGCTCCAGGTGGTTGTTGAAGTTATCTCCTCGGGATGGGGACCTCTCCCGGGTACGGCTCTCTCTGACTGGCGCGACAGTGGGAATGTTGACAACCGGAGGGTTAACGGGCTCTGGATATGTACAAATAAACAAATAAGTTTTAAGTAAATCAAGAAATTCTCAGAGAATCTCAATATTATACGCAGTATATTTGCTGTACATGTGCTTATAGTGGACAAGCAACTGCAAATGTTGCACGTGTCACATGATCAGATGTCTTTGGAATGGTCCACATTAGTGAGACCAGCTGGCTGCTGTTTATCATTAAGTGTCCTTGTGGTGTTATTTGCGATAATTCTGAGCCAGGCAGACCAAATTCCACCGTCCCAGGGGGAGTAAACCCCCAAGAGGAGTTAGACCCCCAGGAGTTCCCCTGACCTTGCCAAAATTCTGAATGACGTACCTCTTGGAGCGTATGGATCGTAGCTCCATGTTCTTCCTCCAATCTGGCAGACAACATTGATTAGGGTTAATAGAGAGGATCAAGAGTATACACTGGACACAGTGACACAATATTTTCTCCACCTGTCTGATTCACTCTCCCTAAACTTGCATATTCATTATCAGACAATAACTCTGCACACTCATACACATACACAGTAATTTCTTCAATATAAGATGCACTGTTAATAAACTTCAGGTAAGTGTTTTATACAAACTAAAAAACAAAACCATGTATTGACTGCAGTTTCCTGTGTATTTCCTCCAGTTTCCTAAACTTTACATCTGAATCATGATTTCAGGAAGGAAATTAATTCCAGCCCATGTTAATCTTATAGATGAAGAATTTTTGCAGAATGAATGTATTAACCTTGGTGAATAAATGGGAAATGTGGTATAGTATTCATACTATTTTGATCCCAGAGGGAAATCCGTGCTTTTTATTTTAACCTTTAATCTGTTTAGTGACACACATACTCCATCCCAGAGCTATGAGCAGCTGTAGGCTATGTAATGTACTTTTCTTTAGTTCCTCTCATTCTCTCTCCTACCTCTTCACTGGACTCAGAGCTGGAGCTGTCAGCTTGGCTGCACGTGAAGCCCACAAGCTGGGCGCTCTCCCCAGACATCCACACGCGGGAGTGGCAGGACAACTCCGTCTGAGAGACAGGAGAGAGAGGGATGAGAGATAGGGAGAGAAGGGGTGGGACAGAAGCAGGATACAGGAGATAAAATTAGAGAGTTTCCACTACCAGGAAAGGAGGTTTGTGTTTATGTTTTCTGATTAATAACCATGGAGAGAGACAATCAAAACAGGACTTCAGTGCCCAGAACACGGAATACTCCATTGTGTGTTAGCTGTAATAATTTGTTGTTGCTAAAGACATTTAAACCATTCATTAATGATGTTAATGATGAACATTAACCACTTATTAACCATTTATCAATAATGATGACTATTAAATATTAATTATTGCCTGCATTTTCCAAATCAATGATTAAAAATACAGTTTACACCTCAAATGTCTTGTGATTGCAAAAGCTGAGCCTCATAAGACTGAACACCCCAAGAAATGGCTCAAAATTATACAACTTCATTGCTATTTACAACAAATACATCTTAGAGTACCAAACATTTTAGACCTGGACCTGACAAGTGGTGTGAATAAACCACTATGGGTCAGTAAAAATGACTGTAAAATTAGTATGTAGCACAAGATGGAGTACTTTATTTGATGGTGTCTTCATAAGAGTGACATGAGCCTGTCATTAGCTTGACATGATGTGTATCATGAACATTCATGACAATTGATTATTGTTTATGACTGTTGTCTTTTGAGGGGCATTCGGATTTTGTAATATAAAGTTGACACTGTTTGGGGTGCAGACATTACAGAAACCGAATGACACTTAAGAAGAGTCATAAACATTAATGAAGTGTCATTAATGTTCATGATATGTGTCATGTCATGTAATGACAGGCTCATGTCACTCTTCTGTAGACACTCTCAAATAAAGTGTTACCATCACGCATCAAGCTATAACTTTATAGAAGCACTCATTGACTGAGTACTCATGATAAGATACTCTGTGACTTAGCTGTCATGAATAACTCTTATGACTGACTAATTCATGCCCATTCAGTGTCTGAGGTTTCAGGGCTTAGGGTGAGGGAGGACATCGGGATTTAGTCACTGGGTCACATTGTTCTGATGATGCAGCAGCAGAGGTCACGTTGTGCAGTGTGTTTGCCCACACTCTGACTGTGCAGGGCAGCGCTGGCTTACACCACTCCCTTGGCAGCGCCACAGCACTGCTAACTCAGTGAACAGTGGACTGAACAGTCTGTCTGCAGTCAGGGCTCCACCCACTGTTTTTGACTGGACTCCAGCTGTGAACTCATTGAACTGGAACTTGTACTGGTCAACGTCATTCAGTTTAGTACATCAGTCCAAAAACAGTCATAGACTAAATCCCAGTGTCCTCCCTTGACCCTAGACCCTGAACCCTCAAAGGCTTAACTGGTCTGAGTTAGTTGATCATGAGATTCATGCAAGTCATTGAGGGTTCAGAGCTTAGGGTTAGAGAGGGCGCTGGAATATAGCCATACTGTCACAGTAGAAACATGTTTACATTCTGGCCCTTTAGACTTTTGCCCGTGTCCCATTTAGAGGAGCACAATCATAAAGGAACTTGGAATTGGCTAAATGAACTCTGTTTACTTTTACATTAATTTTTATCTAGCAGGTATGCGTCTGAGGGAATCCTAGTGTTAAACTTGGTGGAGGACTGGACAAGATTTATACACATTTGAAATATTTGGTTGAATTATCTGTATAACTAAAACCCATTCAGATTTCTTTACATATAATTTCTCCCCTTTGATGGGTAGGCTGACTCAAGGACAGATGTCTGGATTGCAGGACAATGCTCCTCTTAGGGACAGAGCTCTGCTCTCCAGTTAACTGGTGGTCACCAAAGGCTACAATTCTAGCTCCAGAATCTAGAGGTTTAACCACTTGGGTTGCAAGGTTGCAACTGAGCAGAATCATACCACAAAGAATCCTCGGCGGAAATTGCAGTTCAGAGGATCCGCTCCAGATGTCTTCAGACAGTCTGTCTCCCTCACAGCAAAATCCATGATCAGCTCATGTGTGTTCATCCCCATGGAGACAACCTGTAAACAAACATCATTAAAGAATGTTGTGTTATGTTCAAAGATTCTAGAGTGCTACGTTCTAAAACCTTTGGCTATGTCTTCAATGAGTTGTGCTAAATAAGGTGCAACCAGGGAACAAAACAAAAGAGACATTAAGGCCCTGTTTACAAGTATCTAGATATTTTTATAAATGGATATTTTTTCTCTGTTTGAGACTCGTTTACACATCAATAGTTTTAGCCACTTCAGAGGGATATTTTTTTAAAGGGCCTCTGAAGTGATTTTTCAAAACACTGTATTTTCTGGATTCCACTGGATACATGTAAATGCAATTAAAAACATAAATGGAAAAAAAATATCAGTTTATAAAAACATCCACATACATGTAAACAGGGCCTAAGACGCTGTTAAGATGTTCTCACCCTCTTGACAGAACCCTTGGTCAGCCTGAAGAGGCGTTCTCTCGCAAACTGAGTGTTGAACTGGTCCAGAGACATCTGGATGGCTTTGTCAGCTTGTGAAGTCAGATCCCATTGGAAGAATGGGCGGCCTGAGAGAGGAAGTCATACATTAGATTACATCAACTGGGCACCTCTGTGTGCTTCAGACAAAAACAAACAAACAAACAGTCTTTAGAGCATAAACCACTATTAGAACTATAAACCTATGTCCATGAGGGAATTTTCATGCTCAGTGAAGATTTTGCAACATCCACAATGCCAATAAAATGGTATTGACTTTTTATGATGTAAGTGATTATATGAAATACAAGTTGTTTCAGATGTACAGGTTTCATGAAAAATACAGGTTACATGTGTAAAAATGTTGAAATAATACTATGATTGTTTGTGTCCCATCCACGTTGTTGGAAATGTCCATACATAAATAATTAATCAGATAAAACATGTCATTATCAGTCGTATAATACACACCAAACTTCACCTCATTGTCAGTGGACAATTTGAAGCCAGATATATATTGTTACTCATTGATAGTTATGATAAGCTGACTCTGAGCTAATATTTACAGTGTGTTCTGACTCATGCACCTGTGCTCACACACTCACTCACCTGAGGCCCCCAGACTCAAAATCAGCACCAGAGAAACAGCCGCTGTGACTTTCATCTTGCTCGCAGTTTGACAGAAAGTGCTTCCAAATTCTTGGTTTCTTAAATACCTCTCTGCTCTGGTCTGCCCCCTCTTCCCTTTCACTTCCCGGTACAATGACCTATCAGACTTGGCAGCTCTTTGGTGTGGTCAGCGCACAAACTCTCCTGTCCTTAATTGCACCCTCTCTCTCTCTCTCTCTCTCACACACACACACATACACACGCACACACACTTATTCTGTGCGCTCCAGGGCTCCGCACCACACTTCGCGGAAATGGCAGCTGCAGAGATGTTTGTGTGTTCGGCCTTTCTCTTACATTCCGTCACATTGATCTCATTTAGGACATTTAGTGATGAAAGTCATATCTGTGAAGATTAAGGAGTTTTGTTAGATAATATTACATTTCACTTTTGTCATACAGCTCTCAAGGTTTGTAACATGGTTTCTAGACATCCGACAAAATACCAAGATGACCAGATGTTCTTCATCTGTTTCAATATGATTTACAGGAAACGCTGGAAGTTTTTTGTAAACTAGCAAGAATTTTTGGCAGAGGTAGACTCAGACACTGACATCTTAAGCCTAGTGAAAACATCTCTCTGGTTTGGAAAATGAGAGCAAACATTCTTCAAGAAGAACAAAACAACACTGCCCTTGTGAAATTATTTATTTTAGAAATACATTCAATTGTATCATTTCAAAAAAAAAAAAAAAAAAAAAATCACGCTGCCAGTAGACATGAGCATTGACTTGAGCGACTGATAGCATTATAACAAAGCAGAACTGAGTTGCCATTTATCAAAACAAACACAGAAAAAACAAACAAAAACATTTTAAATTATTTATAATTATAAATTCACTAGCACACCTCACTGACATGACAAATAGTCAGCGCTATTGTCAGAGTGGTCAGAGTTCTATAATAAACTTCCCGGGACTGGAAGTGCAGATGGTTTGGGGAATGCAGGAACACAAAGTGAAGCAAGACAAACACAAACTAGATGGCCATAGCCCGGTTTGGAGGGGTTTGGTTTGAAACATCATAAAACACTGACTCAGACAGGACAATAAACAAAACAGTTAAGTCGATCAGTTGGATGTAAGCATTCTCTGATTCACTCTGACTCCATTGGATATAACTCTATCTGCAGCCACTCCCAGTCACTAGATGGCACTGTCTGACTTTTACACCAGCTAACCAAGTAAAACACTTTGATCTGGCATCTAGACGCAGGAGACGCAAGAAAAACTAAACCCAACGCACAGCGTGTGAAGTATTAGACTACACAAAGCAACAGGTCAGTCTGTCATCCATGGTTTTACAGCCAGGACCTAGTGTGAGAGAGCCCAGGGCTGGAATGCAGTGAAATGGGAGAGAGGACACCACTCCAAGCCTGTGCTTGTCCCACTTAAGGTGGATAAAGTAGGACAGATGGGTAGATAGTGTATGCATATCTGCACATAAGCATGCATCCTCTCATCCGTTAACCCCTTGTGTCCATCCAGTTCCTCATTTCTCAATGAATCAGTCCACATCTGATCATCCGTCTGCTCATCGTTCTAGCGTTCCCATCAGAGGCTCTGTGGCCGCCAGGAAAGACGCCTCAAACTCCTGATCGGAAAAGCGGCCGACCGACTGCCGGGCCCGGCGGCGGATCTCCATGCGCTCAGCCGGAGTAAGAGAGAGGATCCGCTCCATGGCGTCAGCGTAGCTGTCCTCGTCGTCTGCCAGGAACCCCGTCTGACCGCCCTGATATGGAATCACAATGTCCAGCTTGGGGCCGCCAGACTTGTGGGCCAGAATAACTGTGCCTGCTGCCATGCATTCCACCACACCTGCAGTGGGAAACACACAAATCATATGTACTCATCGACACACATTTAGTCACCTTAACAAAACAACAGACTTAGATTTACATTACTGTAATAAGAGTGTATTTTCCAAAACCATAGTTTGTTTCCATAAAAGTAAATGTAAATGTAGCATAAATGTAATAAATAAGACGAATTTATATTTATAGTGATATTTTATGGTATTTTACAGTATTTTACCAAACTAATAGCTGTGGTAATTTGGAAATTTGACCACAACCCACAGACTGATTCCCTCAATTTATGAGATATGAAGGAGACCCATTTCAAAAGGAAACACTGGCTTAGAGGAGTATGAGTCACTGTAAGTTCAACAGAATTCAAAATTCATTTTCTCCTTACCAATACCAAAGTGTTCATTCCACATGGTGTGCAGGCCAATCGTAGCCTCGCTGAGTTCCTTCTTCAGGTCTTCAAAGGGAATGTTGAGTTTAAACTCCACCCTGTCCGTGACGGCCAGCTCCTGGCACAGCCCACGCAACATAAGCACCCGCTCCTCGTCCTCCTGGTTACGACACCCGCCGACCAGCACCAGCTTCACCGCCTCCCGACCCCCCACGCTGCCCTCTTTGCGTTCCAGAAGTTTCCGAAAGGCCCGGATCTGGAGCCGGTGGTCCTTCTCAGGCCGGAACTGTCCCACGGAGACCACAGAGTGACACTTACGCTCCCTGTCCTGCTCGTCCTCCAGAGGAGCGCTGAGAAAGGATTGCACATCGCAGGGCGGGTAGACCACGCTGGTGCGGTTAGGCGCTCGCCACAGTGCCAGGATGTGGCCCAGTGTCCAGGTGGAGTTGACCATGATCACGTCGCTGCAGGACCCCGCCAGCCCATAGAGCAGGGCAAACACACAGTAGTAGATGACCTTCACAGCACTCAGCAGTGGGTTACTGGCGATGTAATCCGCATTGTTGAAGCTGGGAACAAAAATCCAAACACAAGAACTGTGTTAACATCTTACAACACTGCTGTGGTACTACGATACATGAATGATTAAAATAATAGCACTTATTGTACTAACGTTGTGATACACAAGATACCACAGTTTTACTGAAGTTCATATATCAGGACTAAATTTTACTGCACTTAACTACAGAAATTAAATATTTTGAATGACAGCAATTTTGTGTGAGTCTAGTAATGGGAATGACAGTAGTGCTGTTATTTTCAGTGTGCTGTCCCCATCTTACCGTGGGTTTCTATCCCGCACCATTGACAGCATGTCTGTGCTGATGGTAGGGTAGTGTACATAGCTACCCACTCGGCAGCCTCCCAGGTAGCGAAAGACGGGCAGAGTAAAGGCGTAGCCCATGGAGTCAATGTAGAGGTCGGGCACAAACTCTTTGAGCGCCTCCCAGCCCAAGAAGATGGAGCCCACGCTCTGGCCCAGTAGGGTGAAGTGGGGGTAGAGGCTCGCCTCCACCAACAGACGGTGCTTGAGGAACACAAACTGAATCGGTCGGGGCAGGGTGATGTTAAAACGCCGTCGGGCGCCAGCCAAGATCTGCTCTCCAGTCACGCCTTGGTCTCCAGTGTACACCACAAACTTCACATCTGGGTACCTGATAAAAAAATGGTGTGAGAAAGAAGTGTGAGATTTAATTTCATCGAAACTCATCACTTGCAGTGGAATATTACACTACCACCATGTTTATGGCGTGACTGAGAGTATAACTCTTGAGTTCCTCACCGGTTCTGAAGGGCTCTGAGAGCACACCACAGGACCCTCTCACCACCACCCCCAGCATTACAGTAGGGATGGAAGAAAGCCACTGCGGGCGCTGGGTCTTGTGTCCGTCTGGTCTTCCGGTTCATCTGCAGCCATGCCCGCACCCCAAGGACCAGCAGAAAGAGTGCTGTGGTTAACACCAAGCACAAGTACACGCATGGCAGTACCAACGACCAAAGTAACCTTTGAAGAAGAGGAAAAGACACTATTACACCAAGTAAATATATGCATAATATACATTAGGACAGTGTTATTCTCACACAAGAGCTATTTCCAGGGGATAATATCACCATTTACTGCCTTGATAAACCATGGAAAAGCGTTTACTAGGGTTTAACGTTAGATGGTGTCTAGGTGCCTCGGATAAGCATTCTGGACACTCCATCTTTTTTGTGAGATGGTTTACATCAAAGTAATGTGTTAAGTGTCTGCTCTTGAAACATCCTTCAAGTAAAATGTAACAACATGACCACTTACGAACTATAATAGAAAACGTAACTGTTCAAGCTGACACCCAGGCTTGGCGTAGCTAACGTTAGCATACTGCAAACTAACATTTATGCCAAAACAGTCGTTGTGTTAAACGTCCACGGAAAAATGAACGACTGCCTACATTTCCATTCATTTTCAGCCAAAAACTAACACTGACGAGGTTTACCAGTCAAGTAAGACTCGCCAGGGGTGCTGTGCGAGCAAAGGTTCGCTAACAAATAGCGTATATGTTTTGTTTGTTTCTACACCGTACAATTGTTAATACGTGTATAATCTTACACTCATTACCTGATTAAATCACAGAGGCACAGACTCAAGTGATCGTGGCCTGACATCTTGTTGACAACACAACACTTTCCACAACCCGGTAGTAGGTTATGCTGATGTCATTTTCCTTCAGATAAAGCATTAGTTCGCATGCTGCCACCTATCGACGTGGATGTAGGCTATTAACTAGTTCCCAAGACAGGGCCTTGGAGCAGGCTATTTTAATGCAAAATATGAAGGGTAATTTTGAATGTAAAATGATCACTGACATATTTAAACCGCTCAATAAATATATCGCTCAATAAAAATAACACCTTTGCTTTAAATAGAGCATTAGAGTCCATAAATATGAGAATACAAAACAGAATACAGAATCTGTTTTGTTAAAAGTTAATCCAGAGAACAAACAACTTCAAAATCAATACTGCTCTATTGCCCTCTCTACTCGTCCCAGATGACTCAGTTTTAAAGAGGCCTTTTTGTTTTCAGACAAAAGAAAATGAAGCTCCAGCTATTGATAGTTTTTGTGCTAAGCTTAAACACATTTCCTGAGAAATGTCACACTGCTGAAAAGTAAGCTTGTTTATTTGTTACCTTGTCTTGTTAATGCTATAAGGCACCAACTGATAGTGGTAAAATTGTGGACTTTTTATACGAAATATATGATCTAGCGCAATAATTTACATTTAATCGATTCAGTGCCCTCCTAGCAAAATCAACTTACAGAACAGGTAGGACACTTTCAACATGTGGCTCTGAAATTATGGGGCCCACAACCTTACAGAAATTAGTACCGTATGTGTTACTCATACCATTGTTTACATACAACTAGCATGATTTATGTTCTTATAAATGAAAATGATTGGTGATATCACACTTTTGTGGATAATTTAGTAAATCGTAGGCCCCTACTTTGCACTTGAGTATGAAAATGTTATTTGAGTCTAAATGGGCAAGGAATTCATTGCCATTCATTCTTCTATTCATTTATGTATTGAACAGTGGAAAAGTTTTCTCCATTACTGCAAAAACATCAGAGCAAGTGGATGTCCTTAAAAATATATCATCTCAATATGAGGTATGGCCAGATGTTACTCAGTGGGAAAAAATAAGATGTGTGTTATACACATCTGTGAAGGTGTGTGTGTGTGTGTGTGTCTGAAAGAGAGAGAGAGGGAGAGAGGGAGAGGTGTAAGTAAAAAGGGCTTGGTAAACGCTAACATCTCTGAGATGTTTGTGTAGCACAATGTATGTGTAGCAGGTTGTAAGTTTCTAAGTATTTTCCCTCTCAGACGGTGCTATGGCAGCCAGCTTCGCCATTCCACATAACAGCAAACTCAGAAGTCCATTTATACATCCCCGAAGAGAGTGTGACCACTGTAACAGCACAGCTCAAAAGCAACCAATTAACCCACAAGTAAGACAGTGGACTCATTTTCCTACTTCATATTCATTTGTATTTTCCAATTGAACTCATTTTCTAGTGCCTCAAATTTAACATTTACAGGGTCATGTTGGAAAACACAAAGGAACTTATTGAGGCCCAGACCAGGAATGATTCTGTAGATCCAAGACAGAAACAGTCATCATTTCATGAAACATACCACTCCTTGGAGGATGTAAGAAATTAAATTCTTTCAGCTTTCAGCTCAGAGTTCTAACTTTATGGTGTCACAATTTTTCACTGAGAGGTTTTGTGCTGGCAGATTTATCACTGGATCAAGGAGACAGCAAGTAAGAATGTAAACATGGTGAAGGTGTTTCTCATCGGGTCATCATTTGAAAAGCACCCGCTTTACGTCTTGAAGGTGATAACCTCAGAAAAACTTCACAGCATGTGGTTTTACATGGAAAAAACATATATGAGCCATAATAATCATACTTGAGTCTTTTTACATATATGAACATACATGAGGTATATAAAGTATATTTTATTTTTATGGAGTAAATATTTTCATGTTTGGAGGTTTGAGTGTCTTTAATGGAATATTCTAGTGGTATAATGAAAATAATACTGCCTGTGTTCCCGTCCTGCTAGCTGTCTGGCAAAGCAAGTGATACTCGGAAGAAAGCAATGTGGGTAGACTGTGGGATCCATGCAAGGGAGTGGATCGCTCCTGCATTTTGCATGTGGTTTGTGGACCACGTTAGTACCATTTTCCCTGATAACAAACAGCATCAGAGGACAAGACTCTGCTTTGTCTAGTGCTATTCATATTCATTTGGGCAATTCCATCATGATTTCTGTTACATATCAGAGAGGTTTTGCTGAATTGTGTTGTATAGCTGAGATTATTTTCATATTCATTTCAATTCTTTCTTGGCAGTGCCTGGGTTATTATGGTGTTAGCCGTGAAATTACGGAAATGATAGACTCACTGGACATCTACGTTCTGCCAGTGATGAACCCCGATGGCTACAAATACACCTGGACCACTGTAGGTCATACAATACACTCCGGCAACTCACGTCACGTGAGGCTTTAGTATACACATTTTTTGTTCAGTAAATTTAATTTGCCTCTTTATCCTTGACACAAGAAACGTATGTGGAGAAAGAACCGGGCGACACACCCGACCAGCGCCTGTGTTGGAGTTGACCTCAACAGGAACTTTGATGCAAAATGGTGCAGTAAGTGAAGATTAACAGCATATTTTGCAATATCATGTGCTGTATGTCCATGACTTTTAATATCACCTGAATTAGAGTTTCTGTTGGTCTGTGGTACTGAAAAATTGTGGCTAAACAGATATGCCTTTGCCTAAAGACTTGCTCAGTAGCCTTCTCTTAAACACTGGCTAAATCTGCTATGCCCCACCAAGCCGTAAACCCTTAACCCTAAATTACATTAGAGACTTAATTGGCATGAATGTGCCTATATGTATATTGTTGTCTCTATTCTACAGTATATGTCTATATATGTTAGAGAGGACACTGGGATTCAGCTAGTGACTCCAAATCTGAATATTCCTCTCTTTCTCTGACACACCAGCAACAGGGGCAAGCAGCAACCCTTGCGATGACACCTACTGTGGCCAGTACCCGGAGTCTGAGCCCGAGTCACAAGCTGTGGCCAACTTCCTACGTAGCCACAAGGGAACCATAAAGCTCTACTTTTCCATCCACTCCTACTCCCAGATGCTGCTCTTCCCTTACTCCTGTGGATTTGAGCTGGCACACAACCACGATGAGCTAGTCAGTGTCTTAATAATATTTACATGTCATATTTTACATCCCAAAAAGGCCGTTAGCTATGGAGCCCATAAAAGCACACGAGAAAATGTTTACGTTTCTGGTCTGCACTTGAAAGTTTCACTGAAACTGAAACTTACAGACTAGCACCAGAAATTTACGAGTCCCTTTAGGGACTCCGTAGTTAGCAGCTAACAAGCAGAACCAAGCTTAGAACCAAGCTTCATATTCTATATGTTCAGTAATCAGTGGAACTGTTAATAATTGCTGAAACTGAAGTTAGTCAACTAGTGATTTAAATTTGTTTCATGAGAAGTGTTGAAAATGTTAATGTGTACTATTTTTTTTTATTTAGAATGAAATGGTGCAGGATGCAGTCAAAGACATCCAGAGACATTACAGGAACCAATACAAATTTGGGTCTGGGTCAAAAACAATATGTAAGTAGTTTTGAACTTCAGAGATTCTAGGCTTGGAATTGGAAGTAAGTTTCTGGTGCGCACCAGTAACTTTTGCATAACAAAATTTCTGAGAACCAGAATGTTCCATGTGTGTATAGGAACAAAAAAAATCTCTGACACTTTTTGATGGAATAAGTTAAATCCTTAGTTATTCCATGAAAATTATTTCCAACCTATCAGACAATCAAAAAAATACTTTATGAAGCTCCTCATGACCATATGTCTTTATTGTGAGGATACTCTTTTGATCAGTTATTTTGTCATTCCATGTCAATATATAGATTTAGCTCCAGGAGGATCGGATGACTGGGCCTATAACCTAGGAATCAACTACTCTTTCACATTTGAACTACGGGACCGTGGCAGGTATGGATTTCTTCTGCCCCCGACTCAAATTATTGACGCATGCAAAGAGGCAGTTTTGGCACTGAAGAGTATTTCCCTCAAGGCCATCCAAAGAATACAATAATCCTGTGTTGGCATCTCTGTATAGGATAGACCTGAGTGTGGAATCGAGGACTGAATGCTTTAATTCACTGGATCGTATCCCTCTGACATTGCCAATCCCTTTTATCAATGCTGAAATGTTTAACAGACCACTGTCAATGGGTCTTTCTGAATACAAAATTGAAATGCACAATACAGTTCTACATTGTTTCGCTGTATGGTGAGCTGCTTTCGTCATCTAGTAGTATAGGCTGTAGTTTATAGCCTTATGTGCTGATACTGAAAATCTGAGTAGAATACCTTCTAAACAGTAAGGAACTGATAAGAGAATTAATAAAGAATTGGACCGATAAGCAGAATCAATACTGGCATTGATATTGATAAAATCCCATCAATTCCCACCCCTAAGTCCTATAGTCATTTAATATTTTTTGTGATTTTCACTTTCATTTCAAATGTATGTTTACATCTTTACCCAAATAAATCAACACATGTACCATCAAATATTTGTGCATTCATTCATTATGAGGCCACTCTGTCATTTGCCAATTCTAACCATGGATATGCATGGCCATTCTCCATGAAGAATTATCCTGGACTCCACATGGTTGTGCGTCACAGATATTCAAGCCTACAAATGTCTAGCATTACAAAGAAATCCTACACTTTAGGTCTAGACAACGACTTGGTTTCCTTTGCCATTTAAGGAAATTCAAGGTTTCTACATCCATCTTGAAGGTCTTCTGCACTTCAGCTGTTGAGAGTATTCTAACAGGTAGCATCATCACCTGATATGGGAGCTCCACCGTCAGACACTGGAGTACTCTGCAGAGAATCAGAACTCAACTCCCTGCCGTGCAAGACATCTGTTCTAGAGTGCTGCGAAGGGCCCAAAAGATTCTGAGGGATTTTTCTCATCCTAATAATGGACTGTTTCAAACAGCTGTTTCAAAGAACTGTTTCAAACAACTGAGATCACCATAATTCCACCATCTACCCCAAGCCAGCCCAGTCCAGCCCAACCATCACTATGCCCATCCTCAGGACCCCCATTATGAGTATTGCAAATTGTCCTCAACCCCTCCCCTACTGCACTACATGCTCTTTTAACCCCCCCCCCCCATATGACACTAAACTTTCCTTGTATCCTTGTATCGTATATCAAAATAGTCATCATCTTTGACAGCTTTGATGCAGTCAATGCAATATTTTGGACACAAAATTATTGTAATAGTGCAGTATAAACTATGCAGCTACACATACCTGTACATAGTACAACATGACACATTACACTGTCCTATCTGTAAATAACTGCTCCCGTAATTTATTTGTAAATAATCTGCACATAACTATTCCCACCCTAATTTATTTGTACCTAATCTGCACATATCTATTCCCACTTTTACACTGCCCTTATCTGTACATAACAGCTCTTAACTGTACCTACTGCACGTGCTGTACATATTGCTAAACTGTATTTCGTTACTCTGTATTCATACTTGTGCAATGAAAATAAAATCTAATCTAATCGAATGGCGCAGAGCTCGTTTTACACTCGTTTATACATGGTCCTCCAGTATCCCATGGTGCATTTCGCTACTTATCCTGCCTCGTATTTCTATGGCCTGGAGTTAGCAGGCAAAGTGCTTAGCACTCTATCGCTAACATCATGAAGGCGGGTCGGGCAACCCCGGTGATTAAAAGGCAAGATTTTAACTTGTAATTATAGAAGAGAGGTCTCCATAGTCTATGAAACTGGACACGACGCCTGATTAATAATTTGGGTAAGAGCATGGTTAAAACACAACCATGAAGAATGAGCGAAAATAGCCATGCAGTCCTTTAGCAAGAATAGCTAACGTTAACAAGCATTGCCATGCATGTATGTCTTCCAGAAAAGGCTGTCCGCGCCAAAATAATTTGAAGATTGCATGCAGTTTCCAAGAGATTCTTCAAAGCTCTCTCTTGCTAAATTGTTATTGTGCACTCAATACATGTTTAAAATCCCTTGACCAGCTTGGTTATCTAGCCAGTGGCATGAGTAGGTAACAAGTAGCCATAGCTAACTAGCCTCTGCCAGCTCTGCTTCACTTGAATGCGCTGCAGTGTCTGTTTTGCTAACAGTAGCCAGCTCGCAGACTAACTATATACAGACCGTTAATTACAGACTAACTTTACAGTTTTTTGTGAGTTGTGGTTGCGGGTCGTCAGATGTCGGCACCTTTCATTCTCCTGTACACGGGCCATAGAAACGTGCCTGTAAATTAGGCCAGATAATCTAAGCTGATGGCCATGAACACTCATAACCGCAACCTCTTGTTTTCTTAGCCCTGCAGAATGTCCAAGATCAGGCGGAAGGTAACAGTGGAGAATTCGAAGACCATATCTGACAGCAGTACAAGCACCACACCCTCTCGAAGGCCAAGCGTTTTTGAGAGACTCGGCCCCAGCACAGGAGGGAATGCTGCTGAGGTGAGACTTTCTGGATATGCACAGAATATCCTCATGTTTTGTAGCGGCACCGGTTGTGTTGTATGTGTAACTGGAGGCCCCATCATGCCTCCATAATGACGTGTATCTTTATTCTTGGAATCTGCATTTTTTTCAGACACACTGTAGAAATTGGTTAAAGACTGGGAACTGCAGTTACGGCAATACTTGTCGCTATACACATGGAACTCAGCCAAGGGGCAAAGGCTTTTCTGGAACGTTTAGCAGGTAAGACAAATTCAGATTGTCCAACTACACAGCAGATTACTGCAGTTATGGCTTATACTTGTCGCTATAAACTCGGAAGATGGTCAAGGAGGCAAAGGCTGTCTCTATTTGTCTTCTAACCTTAAAGGTGTAGTCAGCGATGTACAACAACATTTTTTTTTAATGTATATGTTTAAAGTGAAAAGAACATGCCTGAGACTGTAGGTTATTTTTTGGGGACAGACTGCTCCTACATTTTTTTCCAGTTTTTGCAGTCCGGGTATCATGAAAAAGACTTACTGAGAAATGGTATGTGTGGGATATGGCAATGCTGACTGCATCAATATTTTATTCCTACAATGCATACTACAGATTTGACAGAGGCAAATGATGATTTATCAGGACAGATTGTGTTTCCTATGTCATGTTTTTTTCGATATCTCAAATGTCTTCCTTTTGTGCGCTAATGCAGGTCTGCAGAGAGGCTCACAGGGGACCTCAGGGAGAGGATGAAGAACAAGAGACAGGATGTTGAAGCAGATGCCCAGAAAAGAGACCCAGAAGAGCCTACATCACCCAAAACCAGAGTAAGCACATCGCCCCATTTTTAGACGCATGCACAGGAGAGGAGCTAGCATCCTGTTGTTCTGTCAGCACAAATCAGCACAAATGTCTTAACACAGGTCCAGTAGTCATTATCCAAGCTCTGGTTTATGTGAGCCATGGGGCCAGCTTTGGTTTCATTTATTTCTCTGGTAAACGCTCTGACAAGTTGGCCCATGACTTTCAAACCAGGTGTTTTGCGAAGAATGTGGATCACAGATGCAGGCGAGATTTGATCTGACTGTGTGTGTGTGTGTGTGTGTGCACGCGCACAGAAGCAGCGTGACTCATCTCGGGGAAGACACCGGGAGAAGGAGGACATAAAAATTACTAAGGAGAGAACTCCAGCCAGCGAGGAAGAGACCGCAGAGTGGGAGGGAACCCGTGAAGGTAGGAGACAGAGAGCAAAGAGGTTTTTATGCAGCGCATTAACCAACAGTTAACATTGTACCTCTTCCCTGGGGTGCATGTGGCACAGATGTCCATGCTGTAAGTGGCCCGAGTGCCCACAGGGATCCAGGTTGAAATCTCACCTGTGGTCATTTCCAGGCTCTCTCTCTCTTCCCTCTCTGCCTCCCTCTCCCCCTCCCTTTCTTCCTCCCTCTCCCCCCTCCCCTGTCCATCATCTTTGTCCTATTCAAGTAAAAGCAAAAAAAAACATTGTGCCCATTCCTGCACATTAGCCAAATCATAAATACTCTCTGGAAATCTTTCTGGAAAAGCTTCGTATTCCTGCTGGTCTTTGTACCTTACATGGCAGCTGATATGGTGTGGTCCTCTTGCAGACTCTGATAACGGTGACTACGACTACGAGTTGTCTTTAGAGATGAAGAGGCAGAAGATCCAGCGAGAACTGATGAAGCTCGAACAGGAGAACATGGACAAGAGAGAGGAGATCATCATTAAGAAAGAGGTACTGCTTACAGCTTACAACACCACTGCTGCCTGCTAGAGAGGGGAACAGTGAAGGATATGGTATAATGGGAGGACGAGGAAATGAAAGGGATATTATGTAGTATTTCAACCCATAGCCCCTATCACAGAGATTAGTGAAGCGGCAGCTAACATCATCTGAACAGGACAAAGAAACTGATGTTGACGTTCATTTTCCTTGCCCCATTCAGTTAGCATCAGCTGCCAGTGACCTCAAGCAACAGGTCTATAAGTTGAAATACTCCAGAATATCCCTTTAAGGGTCAGTTAGTTGCTTAAGATACCTATAGCTTTTTAAATGTAATAACAGCCTGATGGTATTTAATATATGGAAGAACAGTGACTGAAACCACCGCTATTTAGAGGGAAAGTATTTGCAAATGTTTGTGACGAGTTTATTGATAGTCAGATTTTCTCTCAACAGGAATCAACCCCCAAGAACAGGACTGGCAGCACGTCTAAGGTACGAGCAGAGAGCTGTCCTTATGATGGTGTTTGCTGAGTGCTTTTTGTCCCTAAAATTACCCCCATAGGCTTATAAACGAATAAAACCTGTTGTTGTTTTTCTCAGGCTTCCCCTGAACGCAGTAGCTCCAAGGGATCCCCCTCATCCCGCAAGTCTAGCGGCTCCCCCAAGTACAAGTCTTCAGGGAAGAGCACCGGCTCTGGGAAGAAGGAGAAGTCGTCGTCCTCCTCCGTGATCTCCTCTCCGGTGTCGGACCAGGCTCGCCCGGAGGAGACGGAGAGCCGGTGAGGCCTGGGATTGAGCTTTGGGATAAGTGTGCAGGGCCAGTCTTTATAGACCCTATTGAAGTTCGATAGCTGTTCCCACAGGACTTCTGTTGTAACAGCCCATTTGTACTCTTAAAGTAGGGGAAGTAGGTCAGGAACGTAGAAATGGAATGTTAAGCCATTGCTTTTGTTTATATCACTGAAACAGTCAACACACACTCAACATGTTTACTGGCTGTGTGTCTGTGTTTTTAATAGCGCTATATTCTAATTTCATGTTGATTGTGAGTTGAACTTTGCTAAAGTCTATATCATTTAAATTCATATATGTATTTATGATTTATGACGTGTTAAACCAGCTATTCATATTTGTGCTAGCTCGAGTTGAGAGTAAAAAATAGTTGTGGCCATGTAGAAATTATGGTCTTTGGTAGGGTTGGCACTGGTAGCTGTGATCTGAGAACCAAGCAGATTGCATCTTTGCGCTGAATGACCAGGGCTAGAATCTGTGTGGAGTTAAGGACTAACCTGAAGAGGAGGTGATACTGACATGACTGTTCTCTCCCGCAGGTTTTCAAAGGGGGGTCATGGGAAGAAAAAAGGGCCTCGGACCCCCAGCCCCCCTCCTCCCGTCCCCGTGGAGACCCATGTGGGGGGCAAGAAGCACAAAGGCAAACACAAGAACAAGGACAAGTCGGAGGAGCGGGCCAAAGAGGGCAAAGATCGCGGTCGCGACATCGAGAAGCACAAGGAAAAGAAAGAAAAACGCAGGTGAGGTCCTATTTTAACCATCTCCATTGTTTCTGTCCACATACATGTTCATCTTCACCGTGTGTGTGTGTGTGTGTGTGTGTGTGTGTGTGTGTGTGTGTGTGGCTACATCCATAAAGAGAAATAACATGATTTCTCTTATTCTAGTTTTCATTACTATCTCATTAAACTGAGCAGAATCATTTTGACTGGTTTGATTGTTGTTTTTTTTAATTGGGTAGTACAATGCAAGAAAGTGTGAGTTGGCCTGTTGTTTGTTATGACGTTATGGTAAAGTGCAAGGTGTGTGATTGCTTGTAGGGACCGGTCAGAGAGTTCTCACAAGGCCAAGAGGTCCGTGACGTCGGAAGAACGTTCTGGCAGCATCTCCTCCCCCTCCAGGGATGTCTCGCCCCTCAGCAGACGGAAGTCCCCTTCCCCCAAAGTGTCTTCCCAGAAGCCCCGGGCCTCAGTCTCCCCACACCGGTTAGCAGCTCCACCCAAGACTCCTTTGCAGAGACACATCTTGTGCATCAGTATCTCTGAGTTCTTTGATCCCTGATCTTTTCCACATTTTTACCTTGTTGGTGAAACAAAGGGGGAAGATGAGAAGCAACTTTTGAGAAATATCTGTGCAGCGTTGTCTTATGACTATATTCAGAGTGTTTTTGTGTGTGTGTGTGTGTGTGTGTGTGTGTGTGTGTGGTGTGTGTGTGGTGTGTGTGTGTGTGTGTGGTGTGTGTGTGTGTGTGTGTGTGTGTGTGTGGCAGGTCTCGTGCGTCACCCTGTCGTCAGCAGCATAGTCCCTCCCCTTCAGCGACGCGCCACCACTCTCCCTCATCCCACTCGGGCTCCCGCTCGTCCGCCCAGAGGCACACGCCCTCCCCACGCCGCCGCGGTCGCAGCCCCGCCTCTCCTTCGTACTCTAGGAATGAGCCAGGCCCCCCGGCCTCCTCCTCCTCTCCCCCACCCTCGTCTTCCTCCTCTGCCCTGAGGCGCTCGCGTTCGCCCCTGACCCCACGGGGACCCTCGTCTCCGGGCCAGCGACGGGCCAGTCCCGGACGACGCCACTCGCAGGGCCGGGAGAGGGGAGGCCGTGGTGAACGTGACAGGAGCCCGCCGCAGCAGGAACGACGCCACGAACGCAGAGATGGTGTGTTGTCAGCGGACTCACTCACTGCACTCACACACACTGTCTCAACATACATCTCATTCATGCAATAATGCCCTGTTTGTGATGCATTTACATTTACATTTATGCATTTAGCAGCATTCAGTAGCATTTATCCAAAGCGACTTACATTTTGTCAACTGTCAATTGTTCAGGGCCAGTCTCCCCTAGAGAAACTTAGGGTTTAGTGCCTTGCTCAAGGGCGCAACGGTGGCAGCTGGAATTCAAACCCACAACTTTTCAGGCTACTTGCATGGTAGCCAGGTTCGGTAGCGATGCCAGCACATTTAACAAATTAGCTTATAGCATCATATTATAATATGCAGTTATTTTCTTAATAAATATATATTTCAGATCTGGAGAGTCTAGACACATAAGATCTTTCAGAAATGTGTCCATTTGCTAAAAAACATTTTGGATTCACATTCAGCATCCAGTTTTTTTTGCAGCATCATAATGTAATGGGTGCAGTAATGTTATGTTAATGTCAATCTAAGCGTAACTTTTTGTATTTTATTTTGCCAGACTCTCGAGGCAGACGTGAAAAGGAAAGCGGTCGTGATGACCGGGATCACGAGCCGGAGCAGAGCAGCTCGCGAGACGCACGGGACGATCGGGAGTCTCGGGACAGCCGCGACCGGCGAGACGGCCGAGACCGACGGGACACCCGAGATGAGCGTTTGCACAGGCAGGACGCTAAGGAGTCCCGTGGAGACTCGTCCCGGAGCGATACACGCTCAACGCGAGAAGCACCCGAACACAGGGAGAGGGAGCGGGAGCGTGAACGAGACCGAGAGCGGGATCGAGAGCGCGGCGAGTCGCACAGGAAGGAGGATGCTGCCACACAAGAGGATCGTGGGAGTTACGGGAAGGGCCACAGCCGTGAGGAGGGAAGAAGTGAACCGCGGACTGATCTCAGATCAGATGCCCGTGCTGAGAGAGTGGGCCGTGGCAGAGGCCGTGGAGCTGAGTCTACAGAGAAAGGTGAGCATCTGTCAGTGTTCTCTTGAGCTGACACGAACGTTTGTTTTTACAGTTCATTCATTCATTTATTGATTTTCTTGATTAATCGATTAGTGTTTATAGCTATAGTATGCATCAATAAATCTAAACTTTAGAAGAACTAGCTGCTTAGTTAGTTTTGCCTTCTTTTGCTATGGTTTCCTATTAACCTCTACGGGTGACGTATTAAACGTGATATAATGTTTCATCAGAAGTGTGGTGTAGTGTAGTCCTGTAATATTAGTGTTTACTGATGATGCCAGCATGTATGTATGGGTAATGTTTTATCAAGCCAGAGATGTAGTGTAGTCTTGTAATATTAGTGTTTACTGATGATGCCTCATGCTCTGTGTGCAGGCTCATCACGAGGCTCGCGAGCCTCACCTGAGCGTGAACGTGGGCATGACAACTGGGAGTCGAGAAGCAGCGCTCGGGAGCGGAGTGTGGAGAGAGGCTCGGAGCGTGGAAGCGACAACAGGGCCAGCGAACGAGGAAATGACCGCAATACTGATCGCTATGGCAATGAACGACCCAGAGGCGAGCAGGCCCGAGACTCCTCCTATGACCGCAGGAGTGGCCATGGCGACCGTGAACGACGGGACAACAGGGATAGAGGTGAGAGATCTTCTGATTGCAGCCTGGTTACTGACAGGGTGTGTTGTGGGAAAAAATGCATTTAGAGGGATCAGCAATTGCATCAGTTTCAAGTCATTGAATTTAATTTGTGCGGAGTTAACTTTTTATTATTTTAAGGTTCAGTCTGTATTTTACATGTATTAGATGTTTGTGAATTCATATAAAAATCATAAACATGATTGAAGAAAATCATAAATGCGGTTCTATGTTTTCTGTGTTCTATGAATCTTTTGCATGTCTCAGATGCAAGGGCCCCCTCCCCTGCTCGACACCAGAGCCGCGGAGAGGAGCCGGATCGAGATGACCGACGGGACGAGCGCAGGACCGAGCGAGGGGATGACCGCCGTGACGATCGGGCCCGGGAGAGGGAACGGGACCGTGACCGGGAGAGAGAAAAAGAGAAGGATAGGGAACGAGAGCGCGAAGCAGAACGCGAGCGGGAGCGAGCCAGAGAACGGGACCGCGAGCGAGAGAGGGAACGTGAGCGGGAAAGGGAGCGAGAGCGGGAACGCGAGGAACGAGAGCGGGAAAGAGAGAGAGAGGAACGGGAGAGGGAGAGGGAAGAAAGAGAGAGGGAGAGAGAGCGGGAGAGGAAGGAGAGAGAACGAGAGCGGGAGCAGAGAGAGCGTGAGCGACAGCGAGAATGGGAGGAGAGAGAGAAAGGAAGAGAGGAGCGCAGAGAAAGAAGAGATGAAACGAGAGATGACCGCTCTGTCCGAGATTCTCACGAGGACCGCAAGACTAGGTGAATGGGGCAACTTAAACACTGATTAAAAACATGACCCTTTATCATTTATGTCTGCTTATTTTATGTTTACGCATTTCTGGCTTAAGTTTTAATTTGTATTTTGTTCTGTCTGCTCTGTGTTTTTGGCAGGAAGAGACACAGAGCGACAGACACCCCCAGCCCTCGCTCGTCTCCCAAACGAACTCGAGAGGCCAGTCCTGCAGACAGCGACGGCTATAACAGCTCTGAGGAGAAAGGTATGCATCTGCTCGTCTGTGTGACCACGTTTGGAAAAGCATGCTAGAATTTTCCTCAAGCTGCTGTTTTTTTTTATTCTTTGTGTTTTTGTGCACACAGTTGAGACGCAATGTGTGTGTGTCTGTGTCTGTGTGTGTGTGTCTGTGATGGCTTTGCTAGAAAATTTGGAAAAATAGGGTTACTGTTTAAAATTGCTGTGTGTGTGTGTGTGTGCGCGCACACAGGTGAGAAGCACCGGCTCTTGAGTCAGGTGGTCCGTCCTCAGGACCCTCCCCGCTCTCCCCCCCGCGCCGCTGCTGAGGAAAAGCCATCCCGGTGGAAGGAGGACGACCGCCGCAGCGGTGGAGGCGACAAGAAGGACGTCCGCGGACGCGGCACGACGAGGCCCGTGGAGGAGGTGGTGGTGGTGGTGCTGGTGGCAGCGGCGGCGGGGACCGTCGTGGAGATCAAGAGAGCGCTTCGGCCGCGCCCGACACCAGGAGGGGCAAGGAGCGCGAGGCCAGCCCTCTCCCCAGTGGCCCTGCGCCCGGAGCACCAGAGGAGCGGGATAGGGAGCGCGAGCCGCCCGTCGGAGGTCACGAAGAGGGCAAGAAGAGGACCAAAGCCCAGAAGAAAGGCCTCAAGAAGAACCGGCGGGAGGAGGACCGAGGCGCCGGAGTGGCCGGGCGTGACGAACGCTTCATCCAGGAGCCCGTGGTCAACAACCCTCCGCCGGAAACCCCTCCGCCACCCCTGCTCTCCCCGAGGAAGGGCCCCAAGAAGAAAGCCCTGGACAAGAAGCGCAAGCGGTCACGAGGCGCCGACTCGGATGCGTCGGAGGACGAGCCAGGAGCCCCCGGCCACCACCCGCTCAGCAAGAGGCGGCGAGGCCCGCGGACCCCTCCACCAATCAACAAAGAGGACCTTCTGTCCCAGAGGGTCCTCGCGGCCAATCAGCGCTCCCCTCTGCACTTGTCCGACTGGTCCGACGAGGACGTGCCTGACCGCGGAGAACCGGCGCCGCCTCCCCCGCCCCTCCCCCCACCACCCCTGGCCCAGCCCGTCCCCGAGCCCAGAGCTCCCCTGCTGCCAGTCGAGGCGCTTCCCAGCAGACGGCTCGTTCGGGGCCGAACAGACCCCCCCATCGCCCCGCTCCTCCCGACCCCCCCATGTTGTTGCCCACGCCCCCACTACAGGCTTTGCAGCCACTGTTGCCGCAGCACTTGCTGCGGAAGCCGCTCTTACCCACAACCCCCCTGGAGCAGCACCCGCACCCCGTCGTGCGTCCCGGTGTCCTAGGCAACGCGCCCGGCCGCCCATCTCGCCGTCTCCGCACTCCCCCCAACGAGGTGCACCAGCGTGATGAGAACCTGCCGGTGTCCAGGGCGCGTCGCGGACGGCAGCCGGGGGGCAACGCAGCCCGGGACCGGGAACGAGAGAGGGAGAGGGAACGCGAGCGGGAGCGGGAACGTGAGAGGGAAAGGGAGCGAGAGAGGGAGAGAGACAGAGATCGGGAGAGGGAACGCGAACGGGAGAGGGGAGTGGCTGGTGAGCCCGTTGGGGCCGAGAGGAAGTCCCGTATCGATCAGCTGAGGAGAGGAGAACCCAGTCGCAGCACGTCATCAGGTTAGAGAGACTGCTGCACAAATACAAATTGTACAAAAATATGGCTTAGATTTCCAAGTGTCTGTAATGGACTAACACGGTGTAAGACTATATTGTTATAGGCTGCTGTAAGTAAATATTAAATGGAGAACTAATGGAGATTTGATTTAATTTGATTCTGAACAGATTTTTATTTTTGTACAGAATGAAAGTAGTAGTTAAAGTACATAAAGCCCTCTAACAAGAGAGTTCTAGGTTGAAATGTACCAGAGCTTTTTTTCCCTCATAAACTGAACTTTAAAATGTTTTCTTTCTTTCATGTTCTCCTGTTCTAGATCGCCAGGACTCGCGGAGTCACAGTTCCCGACGAAGCTCCCCTGAGTCAGAACGGCAGGCACGCTCCCGTGCAGGCTCCTACGACAGCCGAGAGCGGGAACGCGAGCGAGACAGGGAACGAGACCGTGAGCGGGACGCCTTCGATCGCGACCGCAAGGACACACGGCCGCCGCCGCCTGGCCCCCTGGGTGGTGTGGGCCTTCTCGGGCCAGGTGGTGGCCCCCAGCAGCCAAGGGACTGGGAGCCCGAGGGACCCCAAAGGGACTGGGGTGGTCCTCGAGGTGGGCCACGCGAACCCTTGCTGCCCCACCGGGGCGCCAACCGCGAGCCCATCCGCGAACGGGAGCGGGACCTTAGGGAGCCGCGGGAACGGGAGCGCCTGCTGCCTGAGGGCCTCCTGTCGGGGGCCGTGCACGAGCGCCTGGAACGCGAGCGTGAGCGCGAACGCGCGGAGAGGGAACGCGAGCACCGCGAGAGAGAACGGGAGCAGCGGGAACGTGAGAGGGAGCGAGAGAGGGAACGCGAGCGCGGGGAGAGGGAGAGACTGCTCCCCTTTGACCCCGTGGCTCACGCCGAACCCAAGGGCGTGAGAGGAGACGGACGTATGGAACGCGGAGACTATGAGCCCCTGTTGCCACGGGAGGCCATCGCCATAGATACGGACAAGCCAGCGGACATCGTACATGTTCAGTGCGAGGCAGGGGAAGATGAGAAAGGGGACAGTCTGGATGGTAAGCAGTAGACAAATGCAATCCATTGTTAATGAGTTTTGAAGAGTAGAAGCGGTGTAGTCTTGTGTCTCATGATTGTTATCTGTGAGTGTCCATGGTTTCCTTCCAAAAACATCCTGTTGTGCGTTTGCTTCCAGACGAGGATGAAGGCAAGGGAGAGGACACCCAGTCCATGGTGTCTGGAGGGGAGGAGTATGAGCCCATCAGCGACGATGAACTGGACGAGATTCTCGCAGACAACGCTCAGAAACGAGACGACCAGCAGGACGATGAGCGAGCCCCAGGTACGTCTCTGACTCATTGCTCATGTACAAACATGGCATGGCTGTGGGGTGTGTGTGTGTGGGGTTTTTTTTTTAGAAGCATCGTAGTGTTTAAATCCAAATGTCAAAAGTTTCTCTCAAATATAATGAACTTAGACATAAGGCCTATAAAAAGGGCTTCAAATATCTTAAAATAATAAGCTGAATGGCAACTTGTAAACCTTTTGTCCATCTGATCTGTTCATGGATGACTATGGGATTGTGGTTAGTGGACTGCATCTGGTACAGTCATGCAGTTGACAGTCACACTGACATGCATTGGGTTCTCCTCAGGGCCTCTGGATGTGATAGACGTGGACTGGTCCAGTCTGATGCCCAAGCAGAAGCAGGAGCCCAGGGCCCCGGGGGCAGCCTTGCTGAAGTTCACCCCAGGAGCAGTGCTACTTAGGGCGGGTGTCTCACGCCGCTTGGCTGGGCCTCAGCTCCTGGCCCGCGTCAAAGACGTCTGCAAGGGGGAGCTTGAAGACCCTAAAGGTGAGCTGACAAAAAAGTGCAATTTGAACAGAACAGTGCTGGTCAAGGGTGCGTCTCCCAAACCCATTCTTGCTAGTTGGTTGACAATGGAAAATTGCATTGCAACCAGCAAAGTTGCCAACTTGGTTAGTGAATATGGTTTTGGGAAAGGAGCCCCAGGGCAAGTAAGCAATGCTTTTAAACAATAAATAACTGAATGAAGGAAAAGATTCTCCAGTATAGCATATATAAACCTATGCATTGCTATCTTGCTATACTGAAGTAATGCATCAGTGTTTGAAAGTCATTTTTGGGGAAATGTGTGCACCCTTTGTTGCCATTCTGCTGAATGTTTAAAATTGATTTTCCTGTGTAAAAAAGTCGACTTAAAGTGAACAAAATGTGTACCACTACACTGAGTTCTAGCTATGAAGGAGTGTTGTTCAGTTCACCGCCACAGATGTTTGACTATATCTCTATCCTCTGATGTTGTGTTGTAGATGCTGACCGGCTGTTTGAGCACGACCTGGGCGCCCTCAACATGGCGGCTCTGAACAGACGCACGGAGAGGGCCAATCTTCTGCGTAACCTGGGCGCGGGCTGTGGAGCCCTCAGTGCCCGGAGAGACATTGCCATCCGCAAGCAGCTGCTTAAGAACGAAAAGGTATGCATCAGTACCCACATTTACACCTCCCAGGGGTCTGTTTCCCAAAACCATAGTTGTTGATAAGTTATATAAATATTAGATAATTTCAAGCACAAGTATTATAGTTGCATAAAACTTTAACTGAATACACAATGGACAGTGGCAAGTGTTAATTCCACAAACGCTTCTCCTTCCACAGGGCACCACGAAGCAGATGTACACTGGCGCCCCCGTGGGTGACACTGAGCTACTGCAGCTCAGCGTCCGTCTATTCAAGAAGGCCCTCTCACCCAGCCAGGCGTCTGACGTGGAGCGCGCCCAATCCAGAGCTTCCAGCGCCCCAGCCAACACCCCTCCAGCTGAGGTGTGCGTCTCTTAAGAGGAGCTGTTTGTGTGTGGTGGGACATCAGTGAGTAGCAGCATGCTCCAGGCTTACGCTCATCCTCTGCCTACTTGTAACCTACTGTCCACTATAGCCTCTGTGCAAAACTCATAACACTGAAACTGTTGTTAAAAGTCAGTGCCTGTGTGGAGGATTGAGAGCGAGTCCACCATAGAGACTGCGGGAGTTGCAAGCCTATGGATGGATAAGATGCTGAGTGGATGGATTGGTTTAAAGCCACAGTGGGGGGACTGAGTAAAACTGTGGGCAAAATGTTCACAGAAGAGAATAACTGTTTTGATGGAATAAGATTTTTTTTTTTAGCAATGATCTTTTTGTTTTTAAAATGGGAGGCAAATATCAGTGTTGGTTCTTTACAACAAATGTTATTGTATGTTCATTTCATCTTTCATGCATTGGTGAGTTAGAACTGTACATTAAAATGGTTAAATCTTCATTTGTAAGTCTTATGTTTACTTTTGTTATGTGCTGGATTTTTTCTCACATCAAAGTGGTGAAATACAGAAACATAAACAACTGTGTGAGGTGTCCACTCGACACCAACATGCCATCTCTTTAAATCTATTAATTGGCTGCAGCCTGTGCTCTATCTGGCATCAGTCATCATCCCATTCAGACAAAAATGAACCTCCCTGATTTGTCAATACTTAAACTGATTGAAGCACTCTAAGGTTCAACCCGTCGGTGCCACATAATTGTTCCAATTTCTCATGAATTTCTGTGGAGCTATTTGCATTTGAAGAAGTTTCCCCAAGAATATCAAGGCTGGAGAAACGGAGAGAGTACTGCGGAGGACTTATAACAACTGTGCTCTTCACCGGTCTAACAAGGACAACATACACATTTGTAAAAGTGTGACGGAGAGCAGAGAAAAGCTTGTTAATAGACGAATGTACTTCTATTGAGCAAACTACAAAGTTGTGACAGAAATTTCAGTGATAATGCCCCGCTACGAACGCTAAGTTGTCAAGGTTACAGACGCAAGAAATGTTTGGTGATTGGTGCAGTTCCATAGCTACGTTGGTGACGCTCCACGTTCAGAGTTGTGATTTGTCCGAATGTTTATCCTTGCAGAAAAGCGGTTTAGCACCTGCAAGCGGCCGGATGGGCTGAAGAAAGTCATTTAGTAATCTAGCGTTGGCAAGAAGTTAATTATTAGGACATCAAGTATGTTATTGTGTAGACGTAACAGTGCTCTTGACACTGACTGAGCATTTTTTTAAGTAGACGGACAGCATGTGCGTTTAACCTAAAGTCAGACTGTAGCTATAGTTAGCTATGTGCTACTGCAAGTTTGCTAACGTAGACTGTGGTAACTAGATCATTTAACTTTATCTAGCAGTTTTTTCTTGTTAAGCGTTTCTGTAGAGGGCTGTGCATTCATTTGAGGTGCAATTTTTGCCGGTTTTGTTGCAGAGGACAAATAAATTTGGTAAGCTGATTAACGTTATTCTAATGTGCTTTTAGAGACTGAGATTCGGTTGCCATGGAGATAGTAGTTTCCCCTAGATATTCCCTCTACGTTATTTTGTAGAGTACTTTGGCATCCTTTCGAGTTACCTTCTCTTGTTGCGTGTTAAGTCAGTGTATACTATGTAAGTATACATAGTGTACATAAGTTATACTAACTATGTAACTATAATTTAAGTCTTAAACATTCTAAACACACATTTAGAGAATATAACCATTACCCTCTTAGAACTTCTATGGTCACCATTTTTCTAGTGGTGCATTTATCTAGAAGGAAATTCATGCCAGACAGAGTTTTCAACTATTACTTATTACTGTAAAACTGTAAAAAAAAAAAAAAAAAGGCATCTATTGTGATAATTTCATCAGAGGATCTAAAGTTAGACCAGTAGGAGGCAGTACAGATTCATTGTCCTGTCTAGTATTTCAGAGGACCAGTTATCTTAGACTGCCTTGGCCACAGTGGATAACCAACAGGAGACAGTCAAGGTATTGAACTTGTATATAAACACATACAGTTAGTTGTCTCTCAAAACTGACACAAATGAGATGCATATTTTTATGCATTGTGGTTGTAATGTTCTCCCTTCCCAGAACATCCTAGATGGTCTTCAGCAAAGAATCATTGGTTTAGAAAATACCCTAACTAAGCAAAACTTTGTAAGCAAATACAGTTCTATCACTCTCATCCAAAGTGACAAATTGATCAACTTTGATATTACGATAATAAGAATTATTATTATTGGAAGAGACTTTGAGTGCTTTCATTAAAATGTGTGTGTGTGTGTCTTAGAAAGCTGAGACAGTTCAGCCTGGCACAGATGAGTCAGAGTTGAGTTCTGGATGGGATGAGGAGTTTGAGGCACAGCTATGCTCTAGGTCCTCTGAGGACCAGGCCGAGGACCTGCAGACTTTACTGACAGAGCTGCAAAGAGAGAGGCACCAGTTACACACTATACTGCAGGAGCTCTGTGCCACAGGTGAGGACCAGCAGTTCATGAATGACAGTTTACTGCTTTTCACTACCAAAACCTTTGGCCATGACTGCGACTTTGTCTTGATGTTTGTCTGCATACATTATTTTATGTCAACACTTAAGACCATGACAAGAATTTCAACTTCACATTTCTTTCTATTGTTTTATGCAAATGAAGCCATTTGAAGAGAATGGCTGGTATTACACATCAAAACACTCATAAACAATAACCTTGAAACAATATCAATCACCATTACAAAATCTGAGAAACACAGAGTACAGGTCAGCCACCAACTTTTGGCTGCCACAGTAATGTTTGCTGTACAGGAGAAGATAAGCTGCTCTGACTGGTACCACAAAAGACCATTAGTGACTAATAGATGGTTATACTGGTGACAATCCTGAAATTATAAAGAGTTAACTGATGTCTCTCTTTCAGAGGGAATTGAAGTAGCTGAGACTGAGGTCAGTAGCAGTAGGCTGACTCGAGTTGTCCACATCTCCAAGGAACAAGAGGCCAGTCTTGGACAGAAGGTGGGACAGCAGAGCAACATGCAGAGAAGCCGACGGTCAACCAGCCCGACACGAGGGCTCGTCCGCAGCCTGAGCCCTACCCGCCACTCCCCTGTCAAGGTACAGCTCCACGCCCACTGCACACCTGCATTCTCTTGCATTCCTCGCTACAGATAAAGTTTGAACATAGCTAAAGGCAGGCATGCAGGCTAACATACAGTGATAGCATTTAACTGCTATCTTTTTTTTTTACACTTCTGTGGTTATATGTATTTCAGTGTAAGGCAAAGCATTTTTTTCTGTAAATAGTTAACCTTTTGATGTTGCAAAACCCCAGATAGGAAAAGTGTTACAAGTTAAAGGACTCTACTAAACCACAGTAGGGTTTTAGAAGGGTTAACTCCCAGCCCTTCTCATTGAAAACACTTGAGTGACAGCATTTCAGAACCCCCTTTGCCCTGCAAGGACAATATACAAAATACATATGCGTTTAGCAGACACCATTATAGCCTGGTCTTCAACATACTGATCTGCTATACATCTTTCATGCCATCTCCAGCTTCCACGAGGCGGGATGAACAGACATAGATCAAAATGCCTCTGCAGGCATTGGATGTGCCTACAACCAGAATAATGAGAGAAAAGAGAGTGGGATGCATTACAATTTGAAGCAAAACATGTGTTAAGCTCGCCACCATCATGTTGGGTAAAAGCCTGTTTTTGTCTGGTTCCCTATCTCAGGCGAACAGGAAGAAATGGAGATAGGCCTACTGGCCAAACTGAGATGCATAGCAGATCAGTGTGTGTGAGAACCAGGTCAACGCTGTTATCCAAAGCTACTTACATTTGTCAGTTACTTGAGGGATTCAACCAATGGTAAAGTGCATGAAGCTATATACTGGGTCTGCTAACTGATATCATGTTGCTGCTTTTTGTTTTTGGTAATAAATTAAAAGTTTGCTGTGCAATGAATCATGAAGTGGTGTACATTAAAGTTCACTGGTATGTAGCCAAAGTTTTTATGCAAAAGAACATGTGTTCACAATGTGGGGCTTGGAAATCAAACCCGGGCTGACCGATTGTCAGTTATCGGTGCCCCACTATGGTGTGGTGCCCCGCCAGTTTACTGGGCCTGCAGGGTAAGCATGTGTTGGCGCCCAGGGTGGAACGTACGACTCGGAGCTGATGCGGATCCTGCGTGAGAGGGACGA
>PYXC01002509.1:1792500-1797500 GCA_015244755.2 Tenualosa ilisha | reverse complement strand
GACAGGTGAGACTCCATCTGCTGCAAGACAATACCTACATAACAGGTATATATAGGGTTGCATCTCCTTCTGTCTCTTTCTGTATCTCTCTATCTCTATCTCTCTCTCTCTCGGTCACACACACACACACACACACACACACATCCTTTCTACACTGGCTTTTGTTACACTTCATAGCCTATAGGGGTTGGCATAGTTGGCTGCAAATTTCTCTCTCTCGTTCACACACACACACACACACACACTCACACACACACACACACACACTCACTCCATCCTTTCTACACTGGCTTTTGTTACACTTCATAGCCTTTAGGGGTTGGCATAGTTGGCTGCAAACTTGTCTGTATTGTGTATTGTGTGTAAAAGACTGACTTTCTGAGGCTCTCTCTCCCTCTGATTGTCTCAGGGAGCGGGCGGTGCAGGAGCTGCGTCGGCAGGGCCTCTCCTCCACCCTCTCCTCCACCCTCTCCTCTTTGCAGCCCTCGTCTCCGTCACATCGCTCCGTCAGCCCTCATCGGCCCTGGACCCCCGACCGGCTCCTCCACAGCACCCCTGAGTATCGGTCCTCTAAACGGTCAGTTCTGTCGCAGTTCACACCGGCGGTGGTAGCCAAGAGGTTAGGGGACGTGGCTAACATGCTGTCGATAGTTGCCTGGAAATTGTGGGTTCATATCCCAAATGGCGCTGTGTGAAAGGCACTCAGCCCTAAGGCCTGATTCATAGTCAGTGCAAGTACGCAAATGCAGCTATGAACGCAAGCTCATGCACAAACTTGTAGCGCAGGCTGAATGCGCATCATTTGGTACACTTCCATTCATTCCCATGTTCTCACACGCACTGTTGTGTTAGAAAATTTTACACTACGCATTTTATGCATCATGCCATCCTTGCATTCGCATCTGCTTCGCATCACATATGTTTGCGTTGACTATGAACCGGCCCTAAGCTGTTGTAGGGGAAACGACTCGTTTGCGACTCGTTTTGGATAAAAGCGTCTGCTAACTACATAAATATAAATGTCACACACTCTTACACTCTAACTAACTTCATTGCTACCAGTTAATGCCCGCACCTATAATACTCACTGCAACTGTACAGATAGAATAGTCACATCAAAGTATTCACATTCAACACAACTCTGGTTAATATGTCTGTGCTAGAATATGCACTTGCAGTTACGCCTTTAAGGTGTGCTGTGTATGACAATGTTATGTTGACCTTTATCTCCAGAATATCACATCATTGGGGGCGTATTTCAACTAGGTGATTTAGTGACAAACCTGGGTTAAGTTAGCACAAGGGTAGTGGTAAACCTGATCATAGAGGAGCCTGAAGACATCATTCTCTTACCTAAACAAAGCAAGTAGGCTATTCTATTAGAAGGTTTACCACTTCCTCAAGCTTAACTTACCCTGGTTTGTCACTTCACCACCCTCTGGGAATACCCCCCAGAACTACAGCATAGATCCAACCTGCTGTTTAGCTTCTGTAACAAAGGCTAGCTGTACTCCAGTTACCCACTGCAGTGGAGCCTTTTCAGTGTTGTAATCCTAAAGTGATAAAGCATTTTTCCAAATATGTCAGTTAAACTTAGCTTAATTTTGAAAATACTGTGCGAGTTAGGCTGAAAATATGTCATTCACATGCAGCCATTTTAGATGCTCATCACTTTAGCAGCATTTAGCAGCATGTGTGCATGTAATCTTGTTCTGTTGTGTGTTCATCTCTGCAGGAATGCAAGATTTCGGGACTCCTATGACTAATGATGACCCATCTTGATGCAGTCTTTCAGTGAATCGGTAGATTCTTTTGAAAAAAAAAAGATTTTTTATTGTTTTTACAAACCGGTTATTTTCTATTAAATATACATGAACAAAAAGTATTACATTATTTTGACTAAATGTGAATTGCCCATACACTGTCCTCAATAAAATATTGATGGTTAATGATGCTTTTAACTTTAGACCTTTAAATTGTGTTACATAAACGTTTCCCATTCCTCACTCACATCAGTGAACATGGATGCATGTTCACGCGCACACACACACATAATGGGAAAGAGAGAGAAATGGTTGTACATATTTTATTCATAAAACACCTTTCTTACTTACCTTGAAATCTTAAGTCACCTACTCAAGTAATAATGTGTAGCCTTGCCCTGCATCATAAAACACTTCATATGTTGCTCCTATGTTTCACTTCATATGTTGTTCCTATGTTTCACTTCATATGTTGTTCCTATGTTTCAGGCTTTTAAAACTGAAGTATTACAGTATCAGGTTTGATAAATACACTATAGTCTTAATGAGCCTGGAGTAAATATATTAGTCAGAGGTGGAATAGGGGTGAGTGAGAGGCATTTGAAGCTAAATCCTCACCCTTAATTCTTTTTTCTCAGCCCCCATTCAGCACATTAAGTTAGCTGATTCGGGATCTTTAATTCGCGTGTGAACCACTACTACGGTAAGATCCTCTGGGGAGGCATTAGAGTCCTCCCTTACATCGACCTTCAAGCGGATTTGTTGAAAACCGGCGTGATTACATAACGTGTGTTTGTTGTTATACAGTACTATACGAAAATGAGTACGATGGGCACCATATACAGGCCTGTAGCTGTCCGTTTACTGTGTGTATAAATCAGGTTACTATGTTTTATTTTCAAAATGATGTAGTTTGCCAAGAAAGTACACGTTGTCCATGTGATCATGTTGACCCTGATCGGTTCTACATCATTTGATTCGATTTGAGGTTGACGTCTTAACTATGTGGTTTTGGCATGTCGACAATTTGAGAAACAGAAAGTTGTCTGGTTGACTTGGTTACTACGTGAAGTTTGTGCGTCTGTGCGCTACCCACGAGTTGGAGGAGGTGCTGTTACGCAGCTCTGCGGTTTCGACCGGCGAGAGGAGGCAAATGAGAAGAATTGATGCAAATGAAAGACAAGTCCACACGCGAGGAGTCGGACTCAGTATATAGTGTGGATATTTAACAGATTTGACCGTCAATGAGGACATTGGTTTTCCGCGAACAGGTGAGTTGTGCCGCATTTTTTATCTAGATGGCAGTTTCGTAAAGTGAGCCAACAATCTCTACCATATTATGGTTTGTTCGGACTAGACGAGGTAAACTATTTGGAAATGGCTTGCTGTAGCCTGTAATACACATTTCAGTGCGCAAAGTGCCAGATATCCAACTTTTTGAGCGTATTTTTGTTTTATGTTCAGGTGAATGGTAAACCTTTTTTTCTGATTAACAGTATTACATAATGACATTTTATTTCACCTGGTTAGCTTGAATGTTAGGCTATAATTTACCTTAGTGTAACACGATGCAGGGAACACCTGTTGCTGAGAGGTGTCAGCTAGTCTTCCTAACAGACACAGTAGGTTAGTGGTGGTTTGCCCAATAGGTGTTTATGTGTTTATTATGTTTTGGGAATATATCGCTGTTTTAGGAGGTGACCTGTGTGGTTATAAGATGTCCTTTGCTGCCTGTGCTATGTAATTAAATGCAAAATAAGGTTCTCATGAGTTATTTTCGGGATTCATAGAGGTTCTTGGGCTTTTTTTTAAGGTCTAAGGCATAACTTCAATTGTGGCTCATCTCTTCTTAATGAAGTGCATTCTGCGTTTCAGAAGTGCAGTACGTCATCCATACCTGTATTCTTTCCTACATCTGAAAGAGGGCACTGTGCACTTCTGAGTCATCAGAGGAGACAAAGCACTGCCTGCCTGCAGGGATTTATCAGACCTTGACCTTGATTTAAGTAATCCGCAGGCTATATGGTAGGAGAATCATGCAAATCGCGCAAAAGCAGGAGCTCTGAACAAATGGGCCTCAGAGGACCTGGACAGCACAAGTACCCAGACAGCAGGGGTATAAGCTATTGTAGGCTTTGTCATCAGGGGTGGGAGCAGTGCAGGAGAGTCTTGTGGAGATAACACCTGTCCAAGGTTCACAGACAGCAGGTGTATGCTTGAGAGGACAAACCCCACGTGGGTCTGTAAGTTTAACACTGTTAATGATCGAGCAGGGTTGTTTTTTTTTGTCTCAGGCTCTGCTTTTGTCTTATGTTAATGTTTAAAGAGTCCTTAAACTGGGGTGTCATCAGTGTCCAAGGAATCATTAAAACACAAATGGCTAATTTGTCTGAAGTGATATTAAGGAATTAAAGAATATCAGAAAAGTGGAACATGATGAAATTGTCTGGGGTGTGTAGACAAACATACTGAAGTTATATTAACAGCGATGGACATTGTGTTCTTGCTGTTACAAAAGTTCTTGCTGTTACAAAAATGATATTTTTTTCTTCGCTGAAATGAAGCAGCTGGGGTTTATTGTGTCTGCCAAAAGATAAACAAGGACCCGGGAGAAATAAACAATGTGGATTATTATCAAGGACTGTAAAAAGCAATATCTCCCAGTGGCACTAATGGATGGCTTTATACCTCATGATAGCTTGTTATGCTGATGTCTGTGTGTACGGTGTGTGTTGCTAGGAGCCAGTGAAAGCAGAGTAAATGCTGTGAAGCTCCACATCCGTTAAGTGATCCCTCATGTCACCAGACAGCTGTTTCTGACTTTTTGGTGCACATGCTTGGTGACCTGTGTTACATGTGACTTACATGTTAAACTGAAGTACTGCACAATTCATAAGTACGATATATAATATGAAATATAAAACAAAACAATCCAATCATAGAACAAATTAGGAAGGCACTTTTTGTTACTTTTTTGTTGTTGTTTTGTTTTGTTGTTTAATAATGGAAACGTTGTCTGCACACTTAGTTCTAATTTGAGTTTACTGCAGAACAGATAATAACATTATGGCAAGAATATTAGTCAATTTTAAAGGACAAATCCGATGTGATTCAATCTGTAGTCCTGTTGTTTGAGGTCACAGAGTGCTGTCTGTTGGAAAAAAGAATCAGAAAATTTAGAAAACTTAAAATTTTGAAAATTTAAAAAACAACATAGACAGAATAGCAAATTGACAG
>PYXC01002509.1:1755000-1787500 GCA_015244755.2 Tenualosa ilisha | reverse complement strand
ACCATATCCATATCCATGGCCAACTAGCTAAATGCTGGTAAGTTTTGAAGGTGGCAGATAGATTTCAGACAAAAAATACTGATTTTGTTAGACGTTGTCCATCAGTGGCTGGTAGATATTCAAATTTCAAAATGTTAATTTTGACCCCTGCTAATAACCCCTAGACCTCCTACAGCCCTAGGCTATACTGAATTGACCTCGTGATTATCTGATGATTCACACCAATTAGGGTTCAGGGTTTAGGATTGGTGCGGGTGTGGGGCAGGGGGATTATAGGAATTGTAGTTTATTTTGTTGTTCGTTGGATTGTATTTTGTGTAAGTGTGTCTGTGTGTATTAACTGGTAATATTTCAAACTGTAACTGACCTGACAGATGAAGCTGCAGCAACAGAGCTTCCATCTGGGTCCTCCCCCCTTGTTGATTCCCAGTAAGCGGCACGAGGATTCAGGAGCGACCTCGGAGGATGATGGCTTACCCCACAGCCCGCCAGAAATCTCTTTCCAAGATGGAGGGAGACATGCTGCATCCTATAAGGTAAAAATAAATCAGCTGAGGAAAGGATTTACTTCAAACGAAGCCGTTGACACGATGACTGACAACGACAGTACCAGCGTATTTCTTGTGAGGTAACTTTGACAATCACCTTTCTCTTTCTTTGTCGTCTCTCCAGTATCCCATCCCCGAGAGGAATCACAGCTCTCTCAGCCTCGCTGGAACAGGAAGTGAAGAGGAGGAGCAGGTAATAGGCATTCTGTGGGCAAACAGGGTTTTGACTGATGGGTTTAATTCAGAGTTTCCATAAATAAATTCCATCCATAAATGAGTTATTAGGTGCAGGATCAATGCAGGATCAGTTTGATTCCTCACCTCTCATTAATGATTCACATTCAGCGTATTTCATCATTTGTGAACTTTGTGAAATTTGATTTACATGCTTTATGTTGTTAATTAACAAAATGCTCTAAATCCACAAGGAATGGGTCTACACACTGTTTTTGTTTCTTATTTTGACAGAAAAAAGATTCCTTGTGGATTTACTCATCAGATTTTGTCCTGAACCTGGACTTAGGATGTGCACAGCTTTTCCTGTTCTAATCATGAGGCCTGTCTTCCTGTTTCACCTCTGTGCTTTTCCCTCTGGTTTCCTCCCAGCCTCCCTCCAGGCCTCTGTCCCCTTTCTGCCACCCCTCCCTCAGACCCAGCAGTCCCACGCCCCTCCCACCCGTCGCTGACTTCAACACACCTGCTCAGTTCAACTCCAACCTGGACATGTCGGCCGCACGCCACCGCCTGTCTGTCAAACCCCGCAACCAGAGACCCAGCAACAAATCAAAGAGGATGGCCTCTGTAAGATACAGTAACACCCTCCTGGGCCCTTCCATTCACTCATTCCAGCTCAAAAGAGAGTGTTTATACAGAAAGTTTATTACCACATGGCTTTTTTCCCTTTATGGTATTACTCTTCTACTTGTCAGTTTCAATGCAGATGTAAATGTAATTACACTGTTTGCCTGTTTGCCTGTTTGACTCACTCACACTAGCCTCACACGAGACTAAATCTGCAACTTTGGACATTACATACAGACATGGAGGGGATAATTGTTGCTTATTTATTACATATCTGTACTCGTAGGTCACTTTAACATCAACTAGAAATGCATTATAACTGGGCTTGAATTCAGCCATAGCCCTGGCTAGTAAAGATTTAGAAAATAGAGCATTCTACTGTATATGTTCAGGCACATCATTATCCCTTTAATTACCTTGTTTTGCTTGCAGAACAGGGGATTAAACACACAGTACTATTGACTTTCTTTAGTTGCTAATGTCTCCCTTGTTGATCAGGAAGGAGTTAATTATTGTCTTTTGTCTTGTGGGAATTAGAGTGTGTACCGGCCTCGCTCAGAGAGCATGCATGACCTGGTCCAAGTCCTATCTGAGGGAGAGGAGGAGGTGGAGGAGGGAGCTGGTCCATCCAAGGAGAAATTCCGCTTCCGATCCCAGTCCACTTATGTTGGCACCACTGAAAGAGAACGCTTTTCTCTCCTTGAGCTCCACACGGACAGTGAGCACAGCATGTCACCGGAACCACAGGAGAGATCCTTCCTCACGCCTGATCCTGAGGATCCTCTCTCCAGACCGAGTTCTGGCCTTCTGGTGGGTGAAATGAGTGTGGATGGAGACCCAGAGCAGACGACGGACCCAGAAACGCAGGTCACATTGAACCCTCTTTTCCTTCAGCCCATGCCTGAGGATCTACGGCCTTGGTCTGCAGAGATCACCTCCAGCCCCATGCTGGAGTCCATACTGCCTGAGCCCAAAACACGTGCAGAGTCTCTAGACCTGGCTTTGACCACAGCAGGTTCCTTCAGAGACATAGATCAGGGAGAGAGTCAGGAGGAACCAGAAGATCTGTCAGAACCAAATACACAACTCGAGAGCACTGAGGAGAACCTGCCTCACGTTAGAGCTCCCACACTGGAATCAGAGACTTTTGAGGAGAATGAACAGAGTGTGGATGGGCCTGTAGATGAATGTAGCCCCAAACAGGAAACTGAGAGTGTCCCCTCTAGAAAAGAGACCAGGAGTCTTGGCAGTGACACAAACACACAAGCTTCCAGTCAAGTAGACTCTCTCGCTAAATATCAGCCTGTTGCTGCTCCTCGTCTCAGGAAGCCCCTGTCAGATCCCTCATATACAGCCCCACTCATAAGGAGAGCAGAGTCTTCAGCTAGTGAAAGTGAGAGAGAAATCTCAGCACAACCTCAAGTAGTTCCTAGAGCTAGAGCAACACCTGGAGGTCAGGAAAGGGAAGTGTCTGTGGACAGTGAAAAACGTAGACCAAATTCTGGATCTTTTTCTATATCTTCAGCACGACGCCGCTCCAAAATTGTTGATAGCAGGGAATGGAATGTAACTAATGCAGATGAGCTTAGGAAACCTGTAGAACCATTGCCTAAGACTCAAGGAAACAAAGACACACCAGAACAGAATAGAGATCAACCAGAATTTCCACAGAATCTCCAATCTGATCTGGACAGGCATAGGGACCAAATAAAGGAGAAAGCCAAAGAATCCCCACAGAAACACTGGTTTGCTCCCGAGAAAAGAACCAGCCTGAGAAGAGAAGTTGTGCCAAATGGCTCTGTCAGCAGGACAGTGGAGGAGATGACAGATGTGCTGGTTAGAGAGGCTAAAGTCCCTGAATGCCAGAGCAAGACAGAGACGGCAGAGGAGAAGAGGAATGCCTTTGGGGTGACCCTGCGCTCCACGTCCCATTCTCTCAAGTACCGCTCGAATTCGGCCCAGTCTGAAGCCAAATATAAGCGTCACAGCCTGGAGGCCAGCTACATGAGGGCCATCTCTGAAGATCTGCCAGGCCCACACACGGGAAGCCTACAGTCTTTTAGAGACAAGAATGGTACAGCTATGAGAGCAGAGACCACCAACAAGGCCTTCACACTGGGAAGACAGCCCTCAATGAGTGTAGACTTTGGGTCGCCTGTCAGTGTGCCCAGTGGGTCATCTACTGAAAATCTGAAGAGCAAAGAACCAACTGCCATGACCAGACTACGGGGTACGTTCAGCCCTCACTACTCACACCAGGACTTATTTATTTATTTACGTTCATTATATGATACAGAAGCTAGTAGCTAATCATATCCATTAATATACCGCAGCTTGTACCAATTTAGGTAGCCTAAATTGGCTGTGTGGTGGGCATTTATTCAATCACCATGGGTGCAATTGCTCTGTTGTGTTGATTGGTTGATTGGTTAATTGTGTTGATTGTGTTGGTTACAATTGTGCTATACTCTATGTATATTACATACAGCCCTGTGTAACTACTATGTGTTTTATGACTGATGTGGACTTTTTGTCATATAAACAGATGGTTAGTCCTTGAGTGTCGTTTTCTTCTGCAGACAGAGGCTTCAGATCATCAGTGGGTTCAGCTGAGGGCCTGAACGTGGAGCCCTCCTGGAGGAGCCAGCATGAGAGCCCAACCGTTGAATGTCTGCCACAGGGGCAGCTCAGACCACTACAGAAAACTGTCTCAGCACACACCGTACACAAGCTAGAAGCCAAACCACCCACTCTACCACCAGCACCAAAGCCCACAGCCAGGGCAGCCCCTGACAGACCCACGAGCTGGGCGACAGACAGGACAGCAGTGGAGAAAAGACGGGACTGGGCAAGCACGGCTGACGAGAAAGTAAGACACTGTTTATGGTTATGATCACCAGTTAAAGTGCTATATGGCATTTTCTTGGACTTAGTTTTGAGTTTTTTTGAACATAGCTTCTGCATTCACTTGCATTGTATGTAATAGAGGTAAAAAGCTGTAGAATAAATGTGATCTAAACAAGCTGGGCAGGAACTTATTGGTTTGCATGATCATTTCGTCAGATATCTGGACAATACAGACCTTGGGGGTGTTTGACATCAATATGATTGTTTCTTCAGTGTGTTGCTATATCTAGAATAATCCTAGATGTTTTTTTCCTTAAAAAACACCATATAGCCCCTGTGGCCTATAGTGGTGCTTTGAATTAAAATGATAAATGTACATTTGTACGCATGTACATAAAGCCATGTACTTGGAACTGTCTTCCAAGAACAGTCTGTTTGTGCGTAAATAGTCTACAGCGCCCCTCTCTGTCTTCTCCGCAGAAAGACACTCTCAGCAACAGAATGAACGATGGGACTCCATGTGATCACCAGACCAAGAACAATTTCAAACCAGGTGCAGTTTTGTCCCTTGAAGATGTAGACATAGCACTGAAATTTGATCAATGATTAGACAAGTATTATATACCCTAGCCTACACAAACAGATGTCATTAGTTAATGATTAACACTGTGGCAGGGACTACGAAGGATTACAATCTACAATTCACACTATACAACCCATGGAAAGAATTTCTTTGTGTCCTGTTACAGCACAAGGATCATCTGGTAGTTTCGGGTCACAGATGTCATCGTCTTCACCGTCCCTACAGCAGTCTGCCAGGAGTCAGCCATCTTGGATGGAACTTGCCAAGAGGAAGTCTTTAGCGTGGAATGACAAAAGCTTGGACTGACAGCATCGTCAGCATCCTAAGCAAGCAACTCTGTGACTGTGTCTACTCTATTGCTATATATATATATATATAATATATATATATATATACACACACATATGTAGTCTTATTACTTTCATGAACCAGTGATCAATATCTCTGAACTGGAACCACTTTTCTCTTCACACAAAAATAAATGCCTTTCTAAATCGCTGGAGGCCCTTGCATTCACAACATACTTGCAACATCAGTAGTTTTTACTGACAGAGAAATGTGTCACAAAGAGCCTTGACACAGAGCCAACTAGTGAAATAAGAGGTTTTCTCAGTAATAGTGTTACATTTTACAGGCTAAGAATGAGCACATTACAACCACCTACACCAACTTTATACAAGTATTACACAATATGTCAGTGTTGCATAACAGCATGAAACTGTACTGCACGCTGTGGTTCAATCAGAGCTTCTCAAACTTGATTGGGCCAGGGACCCTTCACAGAGCAAATATTTTTTCAAGGACCGCTCATAATTGCAACAAAAATGTAACCATATATTATAGCCATTCATTCTTTCAGATGATTTTGAACTTACTCCAAAAACATATTTTGCAAATACCTCTAAAGTTTCAAATATTATTATTGCATTTGGCAAAACTTGACAGTGCAGGAGAAGTTTTAAAAGGATTGAATTAGTTTTGTCAAATCTAGGCCTATGTAAAACAATAGTTTTTTTCACATAAGTAATAACTAATATTCATTTTTCTTGCAGTTAACATCAATGCCTAAGGAAAGTGTTTTAACAGACTGATGTAATGCATCATGTAGGCTAATTTGTCACTAATGTTATGTTGGTGGGACTAATGAGCACAATACGATTGGGTTCTCTACTGATCTCTAGTATTTTTTTCCCTATAAGACAAGTTTATACTTTGTGCCAAACTTTTTCACAGATCCCCTGGCAATGTGCTGTGGACCCTTGGGGGTCTTCGGAACCCAGTTTGAGAACTAATGGATTAAATGCAGCGTCCATTACAGTATCACAAATCACCCTCTTCTGGTGCTGGACACGTAGGCTCATCATTTATAGGTTTGCTGCAGAATTCCTCACAATGTGAAGCACAGGAAACGGACGCAGGAACAGAGTCAACTTTGCCTGTTGACATTTTGTCATTTCACTAAATACAGACGTTTGCTTATCCAACCGCAAGTTTAGTTTTCAATCAGAGGCCAAGTCACTCAACTGTAAAAAAAGAAAAAAATTTTTTATTGAAGGCGCTGTGATGGACAACTGGGAATGTACAGTCTGAGGAATACTTATCATAAGTCCTTATCATACGCATGTCACCAAACGCAAGTCAACCATTGGTTTTCTGCTCCTTGTTTTCATCAAGCAGAAGTGTCAAATTGAAAAGATTAAAAAAAAAAAAAAACACATTCTCAAACAATCCACAATCACTTTTTCACCTTTTCACCTTTTTATCTACAAGCACAGTAGTATTTACATGATATACAAAACACAGCACACACAGGCCCTCTCAAAAGAAAATGAGCAAAAGCAGGTCTTTCCACACGCAATGTCCCAGAAAGTCTTTAAGTGGCCTGGCTGGGCTTGGCTTGAGGCAGTCCAAGGGCCCGGGCCTTCCTACTGCACCCTGTACTTGTAGAACCAGCAGAGCCCCCTGGTGAAGTTCCACCCTAAGCAGACGGAGAGGACGTAGAGGACTCCAAGCAGAGCGAAGGGGTACAGGAGCACTACGGTGTTCTTCAGAAATGGCAGTGCTGCAGACACACACACACACACACACACACACACGCCATCAGGGACACTTGAAACAATTCCTTTGACCAATGACCCAATTCTTTTATTTCCCAAGTATGGGAAATTCTATATATAATTTCAAATGCGCTTGACAACACGGTCCTCAATTATTTCTGATTATTTGTCCAAACAGTCCCCCAGGTCTCACGCAAATCTCAGCCTAATACCTTGACTGGCTCCTGAGATATGCCTCACCAAATATGGAAACACACCCAAGAAAATCCAAAGCAATTTTCAGTTTTCATCAGTAGCACTTTAGTTATATACTCCTCTCTTCTTTTGATGCAACCACAGTCTGCATACTGGGGTAGTACCATGTGTAGATGTCTAAGATTACACTGGAATTACAGTCCGTCTCACACCATTCATGTCTTATTCATTACAACTAACCCAGATTTGTTTTTAAGATGAGATGGGACTGGGAAGTTAGAGTTAGATTCAAATTAAAATTCCTGTTTGCTCTTTGACCTGAGTATAGTATGGCCCTATGGGCCTGTGAGAATCTTTTAATGGTACACTTACTGGCATAAGGTCTGTATCCCAAAGCCATAGTTTCAAACCAAGTTAGCAAGTTAGCAGTTGCAATTCAGTTGCCCATTGTCAACCAACTAAGCTGCTAACTGGTTAGCTAAGTGCTAACTGATTAGCTAACTATAGTTTTAGGAAATGCCTCCCTGCTCTATAGGAGTCATTACAGCAGCTCAGAGAAGAGGCACGTTCATGAAGAAAGGAAAGGATCTGTAGCCTACATACAGTAAGAGTACAATGGCTGAATAAGTAAAGCGTTACCAGTGAAGCTAATTCATGACATCAACTTACCACTGTATCCAAGAAATGTGATATAGATGTAGTATCCAATGGCAATCAACCACAAGGTGTTTCCCACAAAGTAACCCACGAACCAGTCTGAATTGATGACTACAAGATCTGGGGGGAAAAAAAAAACACATTTAGGGCCATTCAATTGCATCTCACTGTTTCTAATGGTTCATCGGTAACTACGGTAACTACAGCAGCTCTGTACTCACGATTGATGAAGAAAAGCTGCAGGAAGTGCAGGATGATGAGCAGAGGGTAAAAGGCATTGAGGTGGACATCAAAGGCGTAGCCCCACTCCACATCATAGTCCTTACTGGGATGCTTCATCAGGTACTTATTGGTGACCACCCTGGAGGAACGGACACAGATGCACTCAGTACTTTATTGTGCTGTTACTACAGAGGCCAAGGTTTTCTGACACAGCTTTTAGCTGGAGACACTGAAAATGTCACTGTCACAACAGCAGTTCTCAGTTGGAAATTCCACCTTATCACACAAAGAATAAAATGTATCAGACCCAAGTGACTGATCAATTACCTATTATCCATCATACCCAATATTGCACTAATTTGGGGCAGTCTGCTTTTACGAATGGTTTTCTTTGTTTTATCAGGCTCTTTTTACTGCGTTACGCAGTAAGTGATACTTCATTGACATCCTCTCTCATTTACACAGTTTCCTCCTACTGTGTAAAGCTGGAGCCGCATGCACTGATCGTAGTGGACTCACCACATCAGGGTGGAGATGAGCAGCCCCACGCCGATGCAGTCGATGAACACCACCCACAGAAGCAGCTTCAGGGTTTCCACAAAGCCCATGTCCAGAACCAGTCCGAAACCCACAGTGGACACTGCAGGACAGGAGCAGAAAAAGGCCACAATCACAACGGGAGACTTAGACAGCAGCCAGTTTCAAATGAACCACTGAGTTATTAAATGTCGTAATCACATAACGTACTCTGAAAAATTACTCTGACTTTCTTCACAAACATTCACACAAATTCACATCCCTACTACTTGTTTTTTGTAGGGTCTTTTCAACCACTGGGGTAAACAGTAACTGTAGCCAAAGTTCCATACCATGGAGATACCAGGCATACCATGCAGGTTATCCCTAACAAGCCCTGAGGTCATAACAACCATGTGACTAGTGAAGCGACTGACCACAAAGCCAGATGCTGAGGAGGACCAGGAAAGCCGGGTCGTCACGTGCCCACTGGTCTTTGGTCTGCTTGCGGTAGTGGAAGTTGCGGTACACCCTCTGTGGCGAGGTGAACAGGTAGAGCATCTGCCACATGGCGAACTCAAAGTCCATCTGCCGGAAGTGAAGAAGCCTCCGCAGGTACTTGTAGCGTTTGGCTCCTGCCGTGTGCCGCGCAGCGTCTCGAGAGCTTAGGCTCCCGTTGCCATGGCTCTGCGGGGGGTAGGAGGTGGTCGGCAACATATTGCTGGAGGTTGGATGAGAGTGACATGTCAAAATGAGGTACATCAGTATTCAATGGGCCTCACACCTTAAAATAGCCTTTTTTACTTGCCAAGTTTGAAGAGATATAACTAGACTAATTCAATAAGGTATCTCTCTCTTTCTCACACATCTGTGCGTGCCCCCCCACCAAACACACACACACACACACACACACCACACACACACACACACACACACAAACACACACACACAGAAGTGTTCAGTATTACAGTTACATTAACAAACGACTACCAGCAGCTTATTCCCATTGCATCTTTCTATACAAATGTTAGGAGTTACAAGACTGAATGGCATATAAATGGTGTCAATAAAAAACGATCACAACCGAAGACACTGTAAACAGTGTTGACAAAGGGTGGCTCGTAGGACATTCCGAGGATACATAGCTGACAAAACAAGAGCGAAAGTGGTGGCTTACAGGTTTCCTACGATCATAGTGAAATTTGTCATTTTTGTTGTTGCGTTATAATCTAGAAAACGGTCGGCTGCTTTCCACACAGTAATGTTAAATTGATGGTCGGGCAATAATTAGGTCTGTGTGAGAGAAAAACATCCGGACATGAAAGCAGAGAGCCTGTTTAAAGTTAGCCTACGTCAACAGCCTGAGTTTCAATATCCAACAACCAAGTACTTCAAGTGAGATGAACGTTAAAAGTCAAAAGCTTAGCAGCGATGTAATACTAACGTTAGATGGATACTGAACGTAAACACAGATTCAACGGCATGTCACTGTCGAGACTGTAACTATAATGTCAACGTCCAAATTCATCCAATTTTCTGCAGACATTTAGCTGCACTAACTTAGGCTAGTGCTAGTTGGGCAAGTTAACGTTAGCGATGGCAGCTCCCTGCCAAGTCCCTTTTCTCTGATAAACAACACAGCTAAATTGGCGTAGTCATTAAAACAAAAGTCCAGCAAAAGTCAACGCCAACCAGAACTATGACCTACAACTTCGATGGAAATGTAAGTTAACAGTTATAAGTTAGTGAGACAGATAATAATAGACATTATAAGCTAATATTAGCTATACCCAGACTACTGTCATGACATCTGAGTTTCCAATTCTCATACAGCTCGAACCTCAAGACACCGAAGCAATGGCAATCTGATGATGATGTAAAGATTTAATATAAGACCATTAAGCCAAACAACCAACCTGCAAGACCAGGAGTCCCTCCGACAGCAGTTTTGATAACGTTAGCTCCCCTGCTACAAGCTTCGCCAGTACCAAATTAGATCTTCCTGCTTCAAACTGAACACGTAGCAACATCCGTAAGAAACATCGAACTGCACACTGGGATATGCAGTACTGGTGCTGCTGCAGGCTCAGATGACTGCGCAGGTTAGTAGGCTGGAAGGACCTTTGTTATTGCACACAATTTGGCAAACTCAAAACATGTCTTCATTAGCACGTTTAAATCAAGACTGGACGCTACCAATGATCCTTGTTACTGTGTGCGTTCTAGCCTGTTAGTCTACTATGCCCATAGGTCTTATGAATGTGATTCTGTTCAGTTTTAAACTGAATGTGGCAGTTTAACTGCCTATTTACCCTTTTTTGTATTCTGATACTGTACAGTGTCATCCAGTAGGTTTTGTGTTTGTCCAGAGGGACCCATCTGTGTCCAGGCCTGGGCCTCATCATGCGTCTCTGGTGTAGGGCTCAGTCAAAGACATTTCCTCACACGCTAAAGATTTGTCACCCATGGCTCAAACAGCAAACAGAAATCATGATGCATATGCTCATTATCTACACCCATAAAATGTCTACTTTCTGTTGTAGTTTAAACGGTTATAAAAATACATAGTCTTACACCTCTTCACAACACCCTCCAAATCCAATGTGATTTAATCCATAGCCCTGTTGTTTGGGATCACTGAGTGCTGTCTGAGGCCAGAAACCTTATAATCGCTAAATGTGGAGGGCTATGGATTGATACACATCAGATTTCTCCTTTTATTGGGCTAACCATTGTTACCCCCATGACCCATCTCATCTTGACACTATGTCTGGCCGCTGCTACATTGTCCAGCCATAATTCCTGATAACCACCAATACACTGACTACCATGTAATGTAAAAGTGGGATAATACTCTATTATGAACTATTATGAACCTTAGCTAAAACCATAGGCAACTTGTAGTCTGTCATGGTTACTACTGATTGTAATTTTTCTGCATTACCCTTGGCAGTTGGGCTTTGAGTCGTGGATCTGCCCAAGGTTTCTTCCTAGATTAACAGAACATAAGGGAGTTTTTCCTTGCCCCTGTTGCTCTTGGGTGCTCCTTTTGTAAAGCGCCACGATACAATACTATTGTAAAAGGCGCTGTATAAATAAAACTGAATCGAATTGAATTGAATAACCACTGCTGGAAATAGTATCCACCTTACAGCCTTGGTGAAGTGTTTAGATGACGTGCGCCTGAATCTTGTGCTGTTTAATTATTGTTTGGGTGCAAAATTATTTATGCTTTTAGTCTGAGTGATATAGAATCAAATGGGCTGGTTGCATAAAAATCCCTCAAACAAGGTCCAGGGTGAGAGTTGAAATAGAGCTTTTTGCTGTATTACCATGGTAAAGATACATATCCCTCCCTCTTTGCCCCTACTTAAAGTTTGTTTAATTAGACAGTGCAAAAAGAGCTATTGAAATATTGTATTGTAATTGTATTACTGAAATGTTCATTGGAGTCTAATGTTTTCAGAGAGGGTTTGAGGAAGCTCAAGCGGGTTGTAGCCAGAGCTCAAAATGGAGATTCACTCCGAAACACCTTTTCTTTTCATTAGATATAAGGTGGCCCTATCTGTCAACGATGATCCCCTGAATATCAGCACTGTCATAAAATAATAAATCACACATTGTCCATTTAATCATATTATCTTTTTAATCACATATTGTCGAAAGCATACATTTTTACAGCAAAAATCTGACCTATACAGGTTCATAAGAGAGTATAATACACAATATGGTTCAGTGCAATAGAAAGACATAAATAAAAATACTGGTCCAATCTAAATATGTTTTAGCAAGTGTCTTAAATTATACACCACTATAATGATAATAATTACTGTAATGCAAAATATGCTCTATGGAAAACCAAAGAATTTCAAGACAAAAATAAGATATCTATACGCATAAAAATAATATCAACACAGAGGTGGACGCACCACACTAACATCATATAGGCTGTTGCATTTCACAGTTCATGGTGAACATGAGCACAGCTGGGGGAACTGTTGGTCCCTCTGCAACGTGAAGCTTGAGTTTAAGCACAAGGGTAAGACACTTATTTTCTCAATGAAAATTGAAATGCTTACTTAAAGGTGCAATCGACAAGTTTCAGTTTTGATCAAGTGAGCCAATCACATGAGAATCCACGTGTGACGCAACTGGCTGAATTTGACCAAAATGAGAGTGGGGATAATGGATTGCACCTTTAAATATTAAAGCACTGAAAACGCACACAGACAAGCCTCACGCTGCTAAAAAATAACAGTGCCATGTTGGGGTGGACGTGTGCGACAGGTGAAAGGGTGAAAGGTCAGAATGTATGTAATGTAAGAGATATGAAAGCAGAGGTATCAGGAAGGTTTACTATTACTGAATCTAGTACAAAAATCAGAGACAAAATATTAATTCAGTATAACAATAGTAAAACAGTAAAACAGCTTGTTGTTGTATTAACTGAAGAAAAGAGTGGGTGTCAGCAGCTGGAGGGACAGAACAAGCATATTAGCAGATACTCAGGAACCAGGACATCGGAAACAGCAATGGCCACAAAAGTTTTATTTCTGATATCTGAGAACTATGCCAGGCTATGCATCATATGAGTCTGCACTAGACCTACATGGACTCTATGGATTTCGGAAATTACTGAACACTATGGGCCCACATGGATTCTATGGATTTAATTAAGGTACTGATGCACTATTACACTGACTATGTTGTTTTCAGTCTGCCTTCCGATGTGTTCAGCTGTGTCTGTGGCAAGTCACACTGGCCAAGCAAATACTACGCACAATGCACTGCATATACAGCAGAACCTTTAAGATAAGTCTGCATCCATTTTTTTTAATAACATTCTCATTTGCAAGTCTTACAACTCATGATGTCACTAATATTACCCTTTACTCCATCAAGGTAGCTAACAGTAGTATGCTACATCTGCATTACTGACTCGTTGGTCCTCCCTTTGGTATTTGGCAGTATACTTTGTTGTTCAGTTAGTACACATACAGTATATATTTTTTAATCAATAAAAACATGAATGCATATGAGCCTGCTTCTCTGAGTCATGGACTATATTTAGTGTACCATAGTTTGACTGGTATGTATTGAAGAGTACTGTAAAAGGAGAACTCAGGTGCTTTCAACCTGTACAGTAGTACTGTTGTTAGAGGGCTTCATGTACCTTTATTCGGTACAAAAATGATAAAAATCCACTCAGAAATGAGCGAGCCATCCTGCTAATATCTTAAGTGCCTACAAACATAGTTTTCAGGGCAGATTCTAAGTGTCAAAATAAAAGCCTAATTCTGCTCCATTAGCTATTTGCAGAACTTATATTACCAGCAGGCTAGCTGGCTCATTTCTGAATGGATTTTTATAATTTTTTGTCTCAAATGTGAAGCCCTCTTAGCTAAATAACTCCAGGCTGAATGCGTCAGAGTTCTCTTTAAGGTGATCCATTTCATAAAGTACATACAGCATATATAGATAGAGTGCCTCTTGAACAGCCAGTGCCTATTCATTACTGCACACAGGACTTCAGTGGTTGCAGAAGGAGCCGTGAGGAAGTGATGTATGGTGTCAATAAACATTTAAAATGACACAAACATGTTTTTTCATTGCTATTTTTGTGCATGAGTATGTCGCTGGGTATATGCAGCTTGTGTGCCATTATGACTAGCTTGAGAAAATATTGAATTGTGTGTGTGTGTGTGTGTGTGTGTGTGTGTGTGTGTGTGTGTGTGTGTGTGTATATGTGTGTGTGTGAGATCATGTGTCCACTTTCCCGTATGTCCCATCCGGAGGTCTGTAATGCCTGGGAAAGGCCTTGAGTTGGAGTGAGTTAAAAGCATACTTGCGACATCCCACGTTCTTCACCGTGTTCTCACGCCGACAACCCTCGCTATAGGGACAGGAGGAGGAGGAGGAAGAGGAAGAGGAGTAGGAGAGGACAGAGGAGAGGATGACAGCGAGTGAAGAAAGAACAGAAATAAAGACAAAAACAGAGGACAACAGAGGGGCAGCGTTAAAGATGACAAACCAACAAAAAAGTGACTCAAATCATAACATAAACAAATGCATCAAATGGACATGAGAGCACATGCTGACGTGGGGTCACGCTCACACACTAACACACAACGGGTAGCCAAAGCAGACGGGAGCCTTCATGAGAGCAGTGTAAATGTGGGGGCAGGGCTTTAAAAATAAATAAATAAATAAATCAAACAAATAAATAAACCTATTTTTTAGTGACTAGACATGGAAAGCTTACTTGATGGGTCATTTTTACAAGTCTCATAACTCCAGTCTCAACTTTAACTTGTCTAAAGTTTGCATAACTAAAGAGGACACACCAATCAATTTGATCACCTCATTTTTAGTAGGCCTATTATATTGGTATTTATGAGCAAGTGTCTCCTGGGCATTTATTGCACTATACCACAGGGGTGGACAGCAAGGGGCAAATATTCACATTGTGCTTTAAAGTCCCTAAGTCCCATTCCCAAATCCACTAGAAATCCTAGGACTGCATACTTGCACCTTGCGTGGTCATCCTCCGTAACCTTTCCCCAGTACAGACAAACATATTAGTAGATATGGCCTAAGGAGACAATGACAATGATATGCATGAAAAAAAAATACTGTTATTATTAGCAAATATAATATACTTATATAATACTTATTTACTTCACAACAATATATATATATTTTTTTTTTATCTTATCAGCTTAGCAAGAAAAACAAACATATCCGAATTCTGAATACAAGTAGGAAAAATAAAAAACATCCACATCCATATTATAAACCAAAATTAATTCAAATCAATCAAAGCCGTATTCCAAGCAAAGTGACCAGTGCCTGTCCAGGCCTCTGGAGAGTAAGCCTCGGCTGTTGCCATTGGAAAAGAAAGGGGAGACCTAGCCTTTAGCATCTCAAGTTGCTATTGCTAATATCTGGGTTGGACAATGATGGTAAAATTGGAAAAGGGTACTGGAGGGTTTGTGAGCGACCAGGGAAAACTATGTCCAGCTGCACTGACTTAATTCACACTACAATATATGCTTCACACTAGCAATCCCCCACACAGGACAGACCTTTACCTCACCACTGCCTACCCAGCCAAAGTACTGGGACGCTTGCATGTCTGCTCTGTTTCTGGCCAACTCTACTACGATGCAGAGGAACCGAGGTAGTTATAATCACGCTTGGCCATGTTAAACCTGATCAGAGGGACAGCACAACTCAAAGCTAAAAGAGAGGACATTTCACAGAAGAAGAGAAAGAATACCGTGGATAGAAAGAGAGAGAACTGCATATAGTCCAGAGCTAATCATGTAAACAGTTAGCATTGCAAATATACTTTTATGTTCTAGAATATAAAATGTGATTCCAGAGGACTCACTGTACAAAATCTTGCATTCCATTCTCAAGAGATTCCTTTGCAACTCAAAATCTTCACCATGCAACAAAACAAACGAGTCTCATTTAAAAGTGGGAACCGACCCAATCCTTAACCCTTGATCTGTTTCAAAGTGCCAACTATAATAATCAAAGCATTGGTGAATACTATATCTAGCTTATGTAAACATGTTTTGGGGGAAACATTTCTTAAGAGATTACAGATCTATTAGGTATTGATTGGTCAGGTTAAATACTGATTCTGTTTAGGTTATGGCAGCATTTACATGAAGTCTTATGAGGCTCCTCCATTCTTATTTCCTAATGTATCAACATAACTGTTGCTGTGGCTACAGGTTAGGTGTTGATGTTCACCTAAGTCAGAGGGAAACTTTGGCACTATTTGGTTAAGTTGCCCCACATGTCTCTAAAATAGTTTTGGTTCATGGACAACTAAGGGTTCATCAGTGGGGGAATTATTTACAGAGAGATATTAATGTAAGACTTTTTTTTAACCTGGCACTGGGGGACACAATAATATCTGCACAGTAATAAATATCTACTATATAATATATATATTTCAAAATGAAGGAAGTAAATCTATCGTTTCCATGTCCTCTGAATGGCCAACTTCAGAATTATAAGCAGACAATACTTGAATCTAAACTTAGCAGGGTAACAGAAACATTGTAATATTTACCAATAAATTCAGTACAAAAATAATGACCTATCCAACATACGGTTATCATACCTTTGCGGTACCATTAGAATCCCCTGAAGCATGTTACAATCTTATGCAATCCTACCACAACTGGCAAGAAACCCCCGCTGAGAATCCTACAAAGTGCATGGTGGGTCAAGTGTAAGAAGAAGCAGGAAGACGTCAAAATAAAGGCCCCCATGGGGAACATGAGCATTGCATTGGTTCGGAGTCAGCATCACGTGCAGCTGTTCAACTGTTAAAGCTCCGTGCGCCTGCCTCGACTCGACGCCTGACTAGACCTCCTAGCATGAACACACGTGGAAGACAAAAGGCAAAAGGCAAGCAACGAGAGAATATCCACTACCTGAATGAATGCAGAAATACATAAATAAATAAGTAAACAAGTAAATAAATAAATCACAACCACATTAATGTATAAATATAAAAACAAACAAATCTGATATATATATGTACTTTTATAAAGCCTGCAGCCAGACAAAAATGCACTGGCAAACCCTTAAAAGCCATTATTAGAACAACACAGGAAAAAAAAACAAAAAACAAAACTGAAAGCATTATCAATAAGATGATATCCACAAATCATCATTTAAAATATTTTCATGTGTGATCATTTTTTCCAGTGAAGCCAGAGGCATATTCTTTTATGTCCATAGGTTCTCTATAAATGAATGTACAAATGCATCAACTTGCGGTTGAATTCTGCAACCATCTCATGGATCTGAGAGCAGGCAGAGGAAGGCCAGCGAGCGCCATATAGACCTTTAGCAGTAGCCCTGTCCTGTGCTGCACCGGCCTGTGCCGTCCAGCGGGGGCAGCAAGGGGCTCTGACTGAGTCTGATTTAGAACCTAAACGGTGACTGTGACCTCCGCTTGAGAGAGTGCGAACAGTCTGACCTTTTGGCGCTTTTTTTTGTCTCTGAGTGACAGAGCAGCGAGAGCGCGAGAGTGAGAGAGAGAGAGAGAGAGAGAGAGAGAGAGAGTGAGGAGCCAGAGAGAGAGGGAAAGGCGAGTAGGAAGTGCACTCACACTAGGAAGAACAGATAGAGACAGAGAAAGTGAGAGTGAGAGTAAGCTGTGGCGTGGGTTAGGCTAGGAGGAAGAGGAAGAGAGGAAGAGAAAGAGAGAGAGAGAGAGAGGGAAGGAGAGAGAAAAAAAGAGGAGAAAAGAGAGCAGTCTCCTCAGCTGTAGCGTAGTTTGGCCAGGAGGAAGAGAGAGAGTGAAAGAGAGAGGGGGGGGGGGGGGGAGAGAGCAGTCTCCTCAGCTGTCGTGTAGTTTGGCCAGGAGGAAGAGAGAGAGAGAGGGAAAGAGAGCAGTCTCCTCAGCTGTAGCGTAGTTTGGCCAGGAAGAAGGCCACACTGAGGAAGAGCCAGACGAAGAGCAGGTTGGGGCTGAGGGCCAGCAGGGGGAGCGAGTAGAAGAGGGTGGGATCCAGCCTGAGGTCCCGCACCGGCAGCACGCCACTCAGGTTCTTCTGGGTCACCCCCTCCCTCGTCCCAATGCTGCGGAGGAGGAGCAAGAGGAGGAGGCACATAGGGGAGCCAAGGGGAGGAGAGGAGAGGAGGAGGAGGTGGAGGAGGTGCATAGGGGAGGAGAGGAGGAAAGGAGAAAGGAAGGCAGAGGAGAGGAGGAAAGGAGAGAGGGAGCCGAGGCAAGACGAGGGAGCCGATGAGAAAAGAGGAGCAGAAGAGGAGCACAGAGGAGGAAGAAGGGAGAGAAGGATGAGTAGAGGGGAGAGGATGAGAGAGGAGAGGAGAGGAGGAAGGGAGAGAAGGAGGAGAGGAGGAGAGGAGAGAGGGAGGAGAAGAGGGGAGGGGAGGAGAGCAGGATTATAGAGGAGGAAGAAGGGAGAAAAGGAGGAGAGGGGAGGAGAGAAGCATTGAGGAGAGGAAAAGAAGAGAAAGAGGAAAGAGGAGGAGAGGAGATGCACAGGAAAGCCGAGGAGAAGAGGAGAGAGGAGAGAGGAGAGGAAAGGAACAGGAAAAGGAGGGATGAAAAAAAAGAGTGAGAAGATGGGATGGCAAGCAACACAGGACAAAAAAAAGAGATGGAGGGTAGGAGGGATTGGTGGAACAACAGAGAAGAGAAAACAGATGGAGAGAACACATGCACACAGAGGGAGAGAGGCAGGGATGGAGGGATGGAGAGGGTCTCAGAAGAGTAGAGGGAGAAACGAATGGCACCAGTATGGTGAGGGAGAGCCAACAAACAAAACCACCAATGAAAAATATAAACACAAAAAAATATCATCATGGCCAACAGGGGGAGACAAAAGCCATGTCAACAAAGTAGAAAAGGACAAACACAAACCAAACATCAAGCGACACACAAAACATCATAGATGACAGACAGGAAGAGAAAGAGAGAATCAAAGGAAAAAACATTGAGTGGTCTGCATCTTAGTCATCGAAAGAAAATAGCAGCAGTTTGTGTGTGCAACAGAGCAGCTATGTATGGTGCTTCATGCACCCCACACCCACTGACACAGAGAGAGAGAGAGAGGGAGAGAGAGAGAGAGAGAGAGAGAGAGAGAGAGGATGGGGGGGGAGGGGGCTGGGGGGGATTGAACCCAGCCAGGACATGCAGCGCAAGCTTGCCTCGCTTTGGTTTCCCAGCATGCAACAGCACAGCAACAGGCACAATAAGCCCCTGCTGGGCAGCCCAGGGCCAAGGGGGCAAGGCAGGGACAGGACATGGGTGGGGGGTAGGGGATGGGGGTGAGGGTGGGGAGGAGTGCTGACAGCCTCCCATGGACACCCAGACAGGCAGGCGATGGTGATGACCACTCCATACCCGCTAGGACATCCTCCCCTCTGTCCTCCCCTCCCTTCTCAGCTCTGCTCACACACACACACACACACACAGCCTAGTGGAGGAGGAGCTTTCTGGCCCAGACAGGACAGAATGGGAGCAGTGATGCTGACTGCGCTCCAGGGACATCCAGGTAGGGTAGAGAAGGGAAGGGAAGAGAGTCCACTACAATATATTCACAAGACAACATTGTAAAGGTCTTTGTGTGTGTGTGTGTGTGTGTGTGTGTTTGTGTATGAGTAAAAGCACAGAATAAACATAGCTTCATCAGTGTGTGCTAATAGCTATGCTTGTCTGTGTGTGTGCTTATCTGTGTGAATGTGAGCATGTGTTTGTGTGTGTATACGTGTGAAATCACAGTGCTGTACATCACAGCTGTGTGCACATGTGCTATCAGAACAATGCAAATCCTCCTCAGTGCATAGCATCAGGAGAGGGTCCCCAGCGGAGGAGGTTTCCACCAGACTAGACTAAAATGCACTGGTTTCCCCCTGACACAAGAGCCTCTCCCCAACCCAACCCAACCCAACCCAACCCAACCCAACCCAATCCACCCCCCCCTCCAGAACAACCCCTAGCCCCACAGCCTGGTGAACTGGTATGTATTAGTCCTTTCATCCCTGCGAGGGGTGACTCCAAGGGAGGAGGGGGGTGCGGGTGGAGCGGGTGGTGCGGGTGCGGGTGTGGGTGCGGGTGCGGGTGAGAAGGGTGTAGAGTGACATGAGAGAGCTGGAGAGGAGCACATGAGAGAAGCCGCATCATGGAGTGTGATTAAAAAAAAAACATTAAGACTGAGAGCAGCAAAAGCATTCATCAGCAGTCTGGGGACACCACAAATGACACACATGGCATGGACACATAGACACACACACACGCACACACACACACACACTGAGCCAGCATGAACAGACACATACATACATACATACACACATAAGGAGGAAGTGCTAACTCCAGAGGACTGAGCAGAGACTACGACAAGTGCAGGTTTCAGGGTTTCCTGCTGGTTGTTGCTATACATACTACATTGTCAAGGAGATAAGAGGAAGTAGCTCAAGTCCAAAGTGTAAACGTCTGAAACGTGAGATGAGTCACCTGAGTGACTGACTGACTTGATTGACTGCATTACTACTGTGTAGTTTTGCTTGCAGTCGGCTTGAACAATGCTTTTGATGAAGTAAATGGGGATCTTAGTTCAAAGCTGTCACTGACTGGTTCAGTCAAGTGAGCAAAGGAGGGAAGAAACGACAGAGAGGGTCTTCAAAAAGCAGCTTCTCAAAATCTTGTTTTATGAGGTTATGGAACTACTGTGAGCACCCCACAAATCTACACTTCCATCAGCTGCAAAAACAAATCAGAATCATCTGTAGCTGATCCAACTTCAAGATCCTCTCTGACAAACATCAAGACCTCTAAAGTAGTCTGTAGACCCTTGCAGTACAAATCCCATTTTTGTCAGTCCCTTGAGTCTAACAAAATTCAAGGACAAGTTTTCTTATTAGTAATCATAGCATTTCTCATTGGCACAAGGGGCCTGTGTTCCCAAAAAAACATCTCTCACAAAACAGTGACTTAGAGCTTAGAGAAGTTTCTTTTACAAAATAGTATGTGTATGTGTGTATGTTAGTCTATAAAAGGGATGGGAACGTCTGGCCTGGCAAAGCCTTTGGCAAGGCCATTTGGATGAGAAAAAAAACAAAAACAAACAATTTTTGTTTTTTTTTTCTAAAAAATCCTAAAGTAAAATGTTAACAAATTACAAGCAAACTCGATTACTATAAGTAGTAATGTTTAAACTTATTCAGAATATGACACAGTGATTAAAAACTTTATGACTTCCATATTGAAAGTAATATATTACAGAAGTGTTTTGTTGTTCAATTTTGGTGCTCTCGACTAGAGATGCTTTTACATGTAATGCAGCCTAATCATTAGTTAAGCAGTCTTTAGAACTTCCATGATTCAATTTTGATCATTCTAAAAGTGACTATATGTGTTAGCTCTGCGACAAAACAAAAAGTCCAGCCCCCAAAACAAGTTATAAAAACTGATGTGGCCCTTGATGTCAAATAGGTCCCCCAGCCCTGGTCTACAAGATGTCCGAAGACCCCCTGCAGTTTGCACTTTCTCCAACACTTACACCATCTTAAGCAGGAGTATGAGCTGGAAGGGTCTTACCTGCGCATGCAGTCCAGAGCTTGCGTGAAGACCTGCGGGGCCATGCCGTGCTCGTGCTGCAGGATCAGACACTGCTCCAGCGTCACCGACATGGCCGTGCGGTCCTTAGCGCTCTTGCAGCTGGTGAAGCGGACGCCGTTTAGCCGCCGACAAATCTTATGGAGGGTGAGGAAGAGGTGGTGAGGAGGAGGAGGAGGAGGAGGAGGCAAGGAAGTGGAGGGAGAAAATGAGATGTTAGTGCAAAGGTCTGTTAGGGCTAATTTTATGTCCCATGACAATTACATCATCCCAACAATTTAATTCTCATTCATATGTAGCTAGCAACCAGGGATAAATATGTGAAGAATAACTGAGACACTTTTTTTTCCAAAACAGAATGTTTGAAGGGTGGAAGGATAATTAAAATGTATGACATCCATTTCTTTCCTTACAGGATGATAAGCAATTGTATATTATATTATATTATATTATACAGCAACAAAAATTGTGAAAAAAACTGATACTGTGAAATTTTTCTTGTACTGGCCTGACGGCTTGCCACACTGAAAGGAGCAACTCGTTGCTTCCTCAGTCATACTTACCTCTGCTGCCTGCCACAGGATGTCCACGTTCTTGTTCTTCCTGGCGTGCACATTTTGCCCGAGGAACCTCAGCAGCTCAGGGAGACACGTCTGACTCCGGGACCGGGGCAAACCTACAGAACCAGAGTGTCGGTGAGCACCGATGCAGAAAGTTGCAGAAAAAAAAAAAATCAGATCTGATCAGATCATGATTGGCTGCTGGAGTGATGGTGAGATTCCACCCAGTGAACCACCTCTATGTGACTCACAGTCGTCAGGCAGGACCTCTTTGAACTGCTCGTAGTAGGAGTTGAGGCGAGACAAACTCTCCAGGTTGATGATCTCCTGTAGTGACGTGTCTCCAAACCTGAACACACACAAAGCTACAGTAAGCTCATCTCCATGACAGCACATGACTATAAACTATAACTCAAATATCCATGTCTACTATTAGTGGCAAAAGCCCTTCCATTGCTAAAACAGCAGAGCTACAGGTGATGTCCATTCTATAATACAGGGATCTCACACTACCTTCCAATCAAATGAAAGGTCTTTCCATAGATTTCACAGGCCCAGTCTGCCCAACAGTAGAGCGTGTGCTACAGTGATGGTTGACTATATGACACTTTTTTCTCCCACAAAATGAAGTGACTTGTCTATTGATGTGTGTTTTCAAGTACTTTCAAAGTCTTATTTTCTCGAACACCACACTCTCCCGTTGGTGGTACATGTCAACATATTCAAGTATGAAGAAGATGGATCTCACTCCTACTTCCCTTTTCACAGTATATTTTTTCTTCATTTTGTACGTTTTAGCAGCAGAGTGACCACAAAACGGTTCGGCCTGATGACCTTCGTCAGTGTCTTTCAAAGACCTTGGCAATTTTTTCAAATTTCAAAAACTTTTCGCCCATACTCACTTCTCTGCCAGCGTCTGCTGCTCGTTGATGCCGACATTGAAGAGCACCGGCTGGACCCTCAGCAGCATCCCGTTCTGGATCTCCCGTGGCAACGCGTCAAACAGGGTCCCCGGCAACGGGATCCGCACGTTGAAGCCGTCACGGTTGCCGGTGATGACGGGCAGCATGTCGGGGGCGGAACCCGAGCTGGCCTGCGTGACCTTGAAGGTCACGTTCCGCAGGTCGTTGACGCCGATGCTCATGTCCTCCAGCATGGAGAGCTCCTCACCTGAGACACACAAAACAGCATCACACACCTGGTTACACATTCGCCTAAGACACACACACCTGGTTACACACTCACCTAAGACACACACACCTGGTTACATACGCACCTAAGACACACACTCACTAAGACAGACACACTGGGGCTCTAGAATGTGTACAGTGTTTACGTCATCGACTCTCAGTCCACGATGGAAGGTGACGGTCAGAGTCTGGGTGAGTGCAGGACTTTGCTGCGCAGGACAACACAGATGACAATGGCCTTTGGTAAAGTTTGCGCGTGTGTGTGTGTGTTTTATGTGTGCATATGTGTGTGTGTGTGTGTGTGTGTGTGTGTGTGTGTGTGTGCGTGTGTGTGTGTGTAGTGTTACATATGCGTGTGTGTGTGTGTGAGTTTTGTTATGTGTGCATATGCGTGTGTGTGTGTGTGCTGTAATCTATGTGTATGTGTGTCTATACGTGTGCCTGTATGTGTATGTGTGCATGTATGTGCACCTGTGTGTGTGTGTGTGTGTGTGTGTGTGTGTGTGTGTGGTGTGTGTGTGTGTGTGTGTGACAGAGAGAGAAAGCACACACCATAGGTGCTGAGGAGACTCTCAAACTGAGCCAGAAGGCCAATGGTGTAGAGCTGCCTGAGAAACCCGTCGTCACGGAGACAGTTCCTCAGCTTGATGATAAAGCCACAGATCAGCGCCGTGAGCTGCAGAGGCATAAACACAACAGACTGGATTAGATCGGATTTCACCATCATTAAATGGGATGCACTCAGCTCACTATAGACTAGATCGCAGATGCCTTTCACAGTTTTCATTAAAATCTCACGTTACTCTTCATGCGGCCACATGAGAGATTACATATCAAGTAGGAAGCAACCTTAAAGAAAACTTCAGTCCCATGTTCAGTGGCCATAACACACATTTGTGTATGCACAGTATGTGGATTCCTTTGCATATATCTGTGCATGTCTGTGGCAGAGGGCCAGTGGTATGTGTGTCTGTGTGTGTGTGTGTGTGTGTGGTGTGTGTGTGTGTGTGTGTGTGTGTGTGTGTGTGCATAGTGTACCGTCTGGCAGAAGACCACATCCCTGCGGTACTGCAGGCTGAGGTCCAGGGCGATGGTGGGGGCGCTGTCCTGCATCAGCAGGAACACCATGGACTTCTTGGCCTTGTCACTCATCATGGCTACACACTCCTGTCAGCGTGGTCAACAGTGGGTACAGAGCCTCGCTCCACTCACCTGACATACACACACACACACACACACAACACACACACACACACACACACACACAGGTGCATACAAAAACACATGCACATGCACGCGCACACACACAGAAACAGACAGACACACACACACACACACACACACACCTCTTAGAATCAAACAGCTGCCCCACCCCTAAAAAATCTATCAAACATCAAATGATCTACTGTCTTAGGAAGAGATCATATCTTACATCTACAATATGTAATGTGTCTATATGGTCTTATTTACTCGACCAACATACTGACAGACTGACAAAGAATGGAGCCAGTGGGACATTTAGCAGAAGCACTGTGGGCAAGGAGACAGAAGCAGGGGGGTGAAGCACTCTTACCTGCGGAGGCCTCCTCGCCTGCTGGACTGCCATCTAGAGGAGTGGAGGTGCATCATGCATGGTTAACACACAGCGACAGAGATAACATGGCAACACAAATAGCACAGCTTTGGCCTTAGCCTGGGCCTGGTGTAGCTCACACGGGAGAGACACTTGGGACGCAAAAAGTGCTCGGCCTTGGAGCAGTCAGATCACACTAAAAAAGCTTGCAGAACAACACTGCACTCAGTAATTTCACACAATGACCACAACTAGCTTAGCACGGGTAGAAATGGTAATAATCGGCTGTACACATACAAAGCGGGAAAAAAAATCAAATATTAAGTATAAAATTTATTAAATACTTTATGTTAAATATACGAAGATACTTTTAGGATAAATACTTATAAACATGGAATTCCACAAGCCCGATCAACGTATTCTTCTTTTTCCAGCCATCAGTAAGCAAGCATCTTTGGCTTTTGGATGTACTCATAACAAATGGAAGAGTCAATAACTTTATGACTTTATTATAATCAACATTGCCTTCATGGAGCTTCATCAAACCTGTGTATCCTTTCTAAGCTACGTAGTATTAGGCCCATGTAAACAAACACTTTTGGCTTTTAGATGGACAGCTAACACTGGCCAATCCCTGAGAGGGCTGTAGTGACTATCTTCATTTCGGCATGAGAGCAACGTTTGTCAGATCTCCTTTTGCCGACCCTCACTGACCTCTTGGCATATGAGCCCCTGGTGCTTTGTGATACTGCACTGGTGAGAGCCATCACACACAATCCCTCTCTCTACTGCACTGAAGCTGAACCTCCAAGCCAAAATCAATACCACAGAGAGTCCGGTGCACCCTACAGGGAAATGCATAGCTGATACATATGGTTTCTGTGCTTGCTTAGCCTTGCAGGCTAAACGCACCGGTACTACTGTTTAGCGCGGTATTCCATGTAAGTACTGCAGTGATAAACCAGGGTAAACTAAGCCAAAGGAAGTGGTAAACCTTCTAATAGAGTAGCCTGCTTGCTTTGTTTAGTTAAAAGAATCATGACTCCAAGCTCCTCTATTAGCAGGTTTAACATCAAAGTCAAAGTCAGCTTTATTGTCAATTCTTCACATGTACAAGACATACGAGGAATCGAAATTACATTTCTTACTATCCCACGCTTCACAAAGACAGACAGTGAACATTGAACATTTAAGACAACCGAGTTAGACATGAACTCATAGAAGTTTACCACTTCCTCTGGCTTCATTTAAACCAGGTTCTCAACTTAACCATTTACTTGGAATCCCCCCCCCGAGACTGAGCCTGACGCAGGAGCTCAGTACAGACCACAGCAATGGGAGGCACAGACTAGATGAACTGTACTGCATCCCAGTCAACCAACTGCATGGCTGCATTCATTCAGTGGAAAGCCCTTTGCTAAGGAATGGACTTAAGCCACTATGTGAAATTCACATTGCACTGAATTGTCAACACACAAACAAACAAACATAAACATCATGAGGAACAAACAAACAACAGTTCATGATAGTACTAATATGATCAGGATGAGTAGTTACTCCATGTTTAACCGATTCAGTCTAATGCTGAGACAAATTCAAACAACTTGTTTGATGTTCTGATGATATTACTGAGCAAACAGGATGTTAAAAAAACAGGGAGCATGTAAATGACATGTCATGGGTCAACGGAGGGCTGTGATGTGCAAATCTGAAATGCTTGATGTACTCCATGCAAAGAGCTAACCGGAGAGAATGAGCTGCACGACTAGAGATGAGAGGGCAGAGCTCAAATAGAGGACAGATCAAAAACACGCATTCAGACACTTCAACATCTCACACCAAAGACGTGCTGAAAGAGAGAGAGAGAGAGAGAGAGAGAAAGAGAGAAAAGTGAATGAGAGAGGGAGAGACAGAGAGAGAGAGAGGGGAGAGACAAAGAGAGAGAGAGAAAGAGAGAGAGAGAAAGAGAGAAAAGTGAACGAGAGAGGGAGAGACAGAGAGAGAGAGAAAGAAAAAGTGAATGAGAGAGTGTGCGGAGGGGAGAAAGAGAGACGGAGAGAGTGATGTGATCAAACAAACAGTGCTGAGAGAACACTAACATCTACCTGCATTCCCTATGGTCATGCACCTGAAGCTAAGAATTACCTCAAGATTAATCTTACTCAGAGAGAACGCAGTGAAACTTGCATCCAACAACAAGTAGTGCTACTGTTGCATTCAACTTTCTTTCTCCAAATTCTGGACATGCTACATGTTATGCGTTGTCATAGGGTTTTTTTGTTGGTACACCAGACGATGATGCTTCCCTAGTGCTTATTTCTGCTGCAACAAGCTCAGCAAGCTCAAACATCCTGCCATGGAACTGCTGCAAATAAATACATGCAGAGAAATTAAAAACAGGAAAAGGAAAAGGACAGCGGAGAAACCTACAGTTAGCAGAGTTTCGATTAGAGGCCGCTTGGCATGCAAGAGGATGGGCAGGCAGTGAGGATGAGGATGGCGATGAAGGTGACGATGGCGATGGAAGTGACGACGGCTGCACATGCTGGCTGGAGGGTGGTGACGATGAGGGTGGTGACGACGCGGAGGTAGAGTCCTTGGTGGAGACGGGGTTTATCCAGAAGGCTCGTGTCTTCTCGTTACCTTTCTTAGGAGTGGCGCCGCCCTGGTGGTCGCTCTGCGCCATGTCCTCGCTGCTGTCGCTGTGCAGGCGCTCTTTCTGCAGGAGTTTGTCCACGCGCTGGATTATACACTCCAGACTCTTATCTACATTCAGCCACACTTTTTCCTGGACACACACACACACACACACATACACACACACACACACACACAAACACACACACAAAAGAAACATCAGTTTGCATCCTCAAATGTCATGACATCAGATTCAGTGGGTGACAGAGAATCCTCTAACAAAAATTCCTGACAACAAAATCATCAGACAAACCAGACTTTATCTACTTCAGTGACATCCACGCACTATAGAACATGAAAAATGCCCCATGATGCTTAAGATAAGAATTCTAGGTTTAGAAAAATAAGCAGTTATCATTCAACAGAAGACATTCAGTGAAACAACTCTTTTGGCTCTTTTCCCCCTGTGCTCTGTGCCTGGTGGCCTCCTGGCCCAGGCACCATCCCCTGTCCCCCGTCCCCAGTCCCCTGTCCCCCGTCCCCCGTCCCCGGCCTCCTTACCCACTCCTCCTCGTGCCAGTCGGCATGCAGCGAGGTCCGGCTGTTGCTGCCGCTCCACTTGGCCAGCAGAGTGTCCTGGTCGTTCCGCAGCACCACCTGTTCTGCGTCGGCAGAGGGCGATACCTTGGAGGCGATGTACTCCGGTCGCGCCGCGTTCAGCGCCTGGATGGCCGAGGCCAGCAGCTTGCAGTCACACACCGTTACCAGCTGCCGCGTCTGGCGAAAACACACAAACAGTTACCACCATTCTCTGGGTAAATAGTCGGCCATGTGGACTAGCTGTGCACCACTCAGCAGTTAGCCCAGCTATTGTGGTGTGTGAGGAACACCTAATACTTAACATTCCCCTCTATTAGAAACCCAACCCTGTAGCTCAACTTTGCCTTATCTGAATAACGCCCATTTGTTATGCCCGTTTCATTACAACCCCAGCACTATATCCAGGCTATGTTTGAGGAACAAACAACATTATCAGCAAGGACTAAAGCGGAGCTTCATCTTGGTTAATAATCATGTTCCATCCTGGTTAGAAATCAATCAAGGATCTTGAGTTACCGTTCTCCTAAACAGCCCAGCTATGCTATGCATGTCTTTATCAAGAAAGAGAGGGTGACTACATGGCTACGGGACTACAGAGACATAAACTAGCTATTCTGTTCAGCAGAGAGGTGATCCGGAGGACACCGTTTAATACAGGGGTTGAAGTGCAGAGCACAGGAAGAATCATCAGTTATCCCCTAACGTAATCAATATGGCTCTTACAATTTGATCAATACTCCACTGAGAGGAGAGTACTAAAGAGCAAGTTAAAATGATGACCAGGAAAAGAATAGCTGTAAGGAATGGTAGATGTAGCAAGAGAGTACTCTAGGCACTACATAATGACACTGTAGAGGATCAACACCAGCTTTAGAATCTTATATTTAAATGGAACTCCAGAGTATGTGCTATACATCAGAATCAATCTCTTCAAGCACATAAGACTTTAGAATCAGATTTTTTCCCATGCAATCTGGCATATAAACAAATAAATCACCCATCCTTTTCAAATGTAAAAATGTAAAATTGCTGGTTAAACTGCAGAAGTGCTCTCATATGTAAAATGACACCTCTGTCAAGAAAGGGCAAAACATCGATGATATCCTTAAACAGTTAAAATGCATCAAATGTGTTGCATCATCTCTAGAACCTGGAAAGACAACCTTCAGTATGACGTCATATCATACTGGCAGTAATCTAAACGGAAAGCAACTTATTGGGGATTTTAACTCTTCTACCTCAGACACCCATCACGTGTTCGTCCATACTGTACTAGCCCCATGCCTGCTCGGCTGGTGGGCTCACCTTATCGGCCAGGATGGCGAGTGTTCTCTCCAGGCCGTTGGCTGAGCGTTCCTTGGCAGCGCGGGACAGGCGCTCGGTGTAGTAGCTGACCTGCGTCTTGAGCGTGTTGATGTGAGCGATGATCTCTTTGGCACGGACTATGTCCTGAGGGATGTAGACGATGGACTGGGAGCTGGACAGTGCACTGCTGCGTGAGGTCCACAGAGAAAACTGGTGTTAGGAGATTCAGCGCTAATGCTAAATGCTAAATGCTAAAAGGAGAAATTCGGTGTGAATCAATCAATAGCCCTGTTGTTTGAGGTCACTAAGTGCTGTCTGTAAGAAAAAGAAAGAGAAAATTTGATACAACACAGGCCAAATAGCGAACTGGCAGCTAACATTAACTGAATGGGGCACAGGAAAATGAAGCTAAAGGTACGTTTCTGTGCCCCATTCAGTTGTGTTAGCTGCTGGTTCAGTGTCAAATTTGATCGTTCTTTTTCCAAAAGACAGCACATTGAACAACAGGGCTATTGACTGAATCACATTGGCTTTCTCCTTTAACCCCCATATTCACAACCACTCACTAACCAAGCATGACACACACAAAAATACTAAACCACAGACCAGCAAGGCCAGCATCCACTAGGTGCAAAAAATAGCTATGAAAGCATTTTTGTCCCTAATCAGTGCCTATGTGCCGTAACTGATAATCATAAACAGGCATCCAATGGAAGATGGCAGTTCATCCTATGGGTGTATGACCCATATATCCAATATTATTTGCTTGAGGCTTGATTCCAAGTGAACCACCATTTTTTCATGATTACACCAATTTCAAGTTACACAAGTTTACCCAATTTCACTTTCCTGCACATCCTGAAGTACAGATCAAGCCGATGTAGCTCAAGTCTAAACAGACCCATGGTTTTAATACACAGCCTTAAAAGCAGTCTGGACTAAAAACACAATTTGTCAAACTACACCACAACCCAATAAAAATCTGCAGGATCATAATACTACGCACCACAAATGGGTGCTGGCCTGTGATGTGGTGCACCAAGGTGTAATATACACACAATCATGCACACACACACACACACACACACACACACACACACACAAAGACATTCACGTATACAAACCCACACACAAACTCTCTCCTTCTCTCCCTCTAGGAGCACACTGTAGCTCTCCATGGCACAAACAGATTGATATTCTCTCTCTCTCTCTCTCTCCTCAGTCAGTCACACACCCACACGCAAAACACAAACACACACACACAAAGACAGAGCTGGATGCAGTGCCGCAGTGGAAACAGAGCAATAATCTATATGAGTGCGGGCGTATTGCTTACATAACCCCCCTTTGGTGTTTGGTGCATCAACAGCAGACCTCCTCCTCCAGAACCCCCCCCCCTCCTCCTCCAGGACCGCCCCTCTCTCCTCCAGGACCCCCTCTGTCCTCCAGGTATCCCCCCCGCCCTCCTCCTCCAGGACCCGGCCCCCTTTCCAGGTAGCCCCCCCCCCCCCCCCCCCCCTCTCCTCCAGGTAGAAGAGTGAGGAGACCCTGCCTGCACCCTGTGGTTGTTGCAACATGATGACAATAACTTATGTGAGAGTGCAGGCGTTGTGTTTACATAGTCCCCCTTTAGTGTTTTACATCAACAGCAGCCCCCCCACACAAACCCATCGCCCCCCCTGTGCCCAGTGCAACATGACTCATGGGCACAGCTGTATATACAGCACACAGTGCACTCATTTTTCACCTCCTGACTGTAGTGCTGAAGTACATAAGAAACAATATCCTGCATGACCACATGTACGTGTGTGTCTGTGTGTGTGCGCGTGTGTGTGTGTAGAAACAAACTCAGACGAAATAGCATCACAGAGTGTCACAGCATTGTGCAAACTGCTCATACTCTGGTCCCTATAGTGTGTATATGTGTATGTGCATTTGTTTATGTGTGTGTGCATGTGTGCATGCATGTATGTGTGTGTGTGTGTGTGTGTGCATGTGTACATGCATGTATGTGTGTGTGTGTGTGTGTGTGCATGTGTGCATGCATGTGTGTGTGTGTATGTGTGTGTGTGTGTGCGTGGAAACAGAGAGAAGGGATAGAATATCAGGCTGCATTTGCAAACTCCACATACTCTGGTCCCTGTGTGTGTGTATGCATGTGTGCATGTATGTATGCGTGTGTGTGTGTGTGTGTGTGTGTGTGTGTGTAGGTGGAAACAGAGAGAAGGGATAGAATATCAGGCTGCATTTGCAAACTCCACATACTCTGGTCCCTGTGTGTGTGTATGCATGTGTGCATGTATGTATGCGTGTGTGTGTGTGTGTGTGTGTGTGTAGGTGGAAACAGAGAAAAGGGATAGAATATCAGGCTGCATTTGCAAACTCCATACTCTGGTCCCTGTGTGTGTGTGTGTGTGTGTGTGTGTGTGTGTGTGTGTGTGTGTGTGTGTGTGTGTGTGCAAAGAGAAACAAACAATACAAAAAACCCAGACAGAATCAACACATCAGTCAGACTGCATTTGCAAACTCCTCACATCCTGGTCCTAGGCCAGCTAGTTTCCTGGCCCACTCCTCTCCTCTGTCCTTGTCTCCTCTTATCTGCCTGTAGGCACTGATCTAGACTCAGCCCTGATGGATGACAGCACTGTGGCAACAGGCCGCATCGCAATTTCACCGTCACTCTCCACGGGCGATAACTCCTAATTGAGATCGCCACGGAGACAACACAACACAGGTGGGATGCCAGAGAGAGGTGAATTTCCACACATACTGTGTAGAGCCCCCCCGCCCCCACCACCACCTCCACCTCCTCCATCCATGTGTCTGACATAATGCAGATATGTTCACATACAACCCCCCAACCCCAACCCCCACACACATAAACACGCCTGACATACTGCACTTTTAGCATGCAACATCCCCCACCCCACACACACACACACACGTCTGACACACACTTTTCACACATAACCCCCTTATCTCACTTGTGTGCCTGACATGTTGAAACTGTGTGAATGAATGCATTTGAGAGGGTGTGTGTGTGTGTGTGTGGCTCTGGGACTAGCACACACATGCAGGGTTGACACACACAC
>PYXC01002509.1:1677500-1750000 GCA_015244755.2 Tenualosa ilisha | reverse complement strand
GGAGAACTTCCGTAATCATTGAGGAACCAAATTTCACATATGTGAAAGTTCTCTCTCCCATTACATAACTTTCAAGATTGTGCAGAGGGTTTAAATTTCACAAATGTGAACGAGCCCTCTATTTTGCTTTGTTTATATTTATGGTTACTTAGCAGATGTATTTATCCAAAGCAACATACAATAAAAACACATTATGAACAAAAATAAAAAAAACAAAAATATAAATGATATTTAAATGACATTCAAATATAAATGGAATGGTAAATGCACCGCTTTTATATAGTGCTTTTCCACTCCTACAAGTATTCAAAGCACTTTACAGTGTACACCTCACATTCACCCATTCACACACATGCATTCACACACCGGTGGTGGAGGCTGCCATACAAGGTGCCAACCTGCCACCGGGAGCAATTTGGGATTCAGTATCTTGCTCAAGGACACTTTGATGGGGTCAGCCAGAGTGGCGCTCGAAGCTGCAACCCTTTGGTTGCCGAACAGCACCTCTACCACCAGTGCCACCACCGCCCCGATAGCCTAATATAATTTTTATTAGTCAAAACAGGAGCATAAATGTTAAAGACAGCAAGGACTGGGAGTGTGTCAGCACGTTTGCAAGGCTCATCACACATGTGCACACAAGTGGATGTTACAATCTCACCTGGCAGTGTCCTCTTCCAGCAGGAGTTTGACGAACTGGCGCGGGACGTTGAGCGACAGCACGCTCTCAGCCATCTGCTCCAGGATACGGAGGTTGTTGCCGTCCGTGGTGGGGAAGCGGTACATGCGCGACATGGTGCCACCAAACACTGAACCCAAAACATCACAAGAACACGTCAACATGGTGACATTCCCTCGCCAAATTGACACTTATTCATTTAGCAGACGCTTTTATCCAAAGCGACTTACAAAAGAGGATAACATTCAAGCTACGGCACAATGAAAAACTAACAAAGAGTGCACATTGCTAACATGAAATACGCAGTATTTTAAGATGAAAGTGCAAATATAAGCCTTTATAGCATATTGATGCCATGGTAGCATCATTCATATTTTATACATGGTTATACCTTGTAAAGACATTCCAAAGACCACTACTTTATCAGGTGTTAGGTTTGAGTGTCTTAAACATTACACATGAAACCCAGCTCTAGAATGTTCTAAAACATGTCACAAGGATCAAATACTGAAGCAAGACCTGAGAATTGTTGAAAGCTGTTGAATGATGTTGAATGATGTTGAATGATGCTGAATGTTGTTGAATGTTGTATTTCTTCTACCCCTGATGTGGGTGGTATTTATAGTGCTTAGCTGACAGAGAGAGAAATGGCCATTTATGGTGAACCTAGATGGGACTATGAACATAATTTTTTGGCAACTGTTGGGTGAAAGGAGAGAGCAAATCTTTGCAGCTTTTAAATATTTTTGAAACTGGTGAAATAGTTTGCATAGTTTGTCTCTGTGGCTTCAACGTAGTCTATAATTCTATGATAGGGAGCAGTTCTAACAGGCTGTGTAGCGTAGGGTACTTTCAGATCAAGACTTTTGAAAGACCACTGAAGGCAGCCTGCTTGTTTGTTTGACTGTTGAGCTTTAATTACTGTTAACCTCCACACCATCACTGGCCCAAACATCACTTTCCCCAAAAGAAAGGCCCACCAGAAGTGTCCAAGAATCCTTTACCTGATCGTAGGAATGTGTCTTTGCACAATGACGCATACTTGGATCGAACTCCCAAAGACTCCGTCAGGCTCTCGTCTACAGGAAGAACAGTCTATGGCAACAGAAACACAAATCAACATTACATCACTACATTCTTCGCGCTGAACTATGTCTCTACTTTTTCTCTATCAGTCATAACTGAACACCTCTCACTTTCTTTCTCACTTTCATCCTGGCTTGTCATTGGAAGAAGTTTATTCCTTACTCGACTCTGACTCATAACTCACAGGAAGAACAGCTCTCTCTATTGACCTCAGAACTGAGCTAAAATATACTTCAGTAATTGTCAAGAGTGATGTCAGTGGAGGAACTGGGTGTACTGATCAGTAATTAACGCTTTGTGAAGAAAACTCAGATTGATTTGCCTATGATGATCCTGATTAGCTGTGAACATACAGTACTGTAATTCAATGGTAACTGCTGGGAGCAGAGACTGATGTGGCCATGATAATATCCTTGACAACAGGGAGGCTCACCCTTCCATTTATGGTGTCTGGCAACCGTGAGACAGGAGTCCTTTGGTCACGTCTCTCCTCCATCTGCCAGGCCACGAGAGTGATGGTGCCTACGCGCTCGTTCTCCGCAGATCTGGGAACAGCCACAGCCAATGCCCACATAGCCCATAATTAACACGAGCAAAGGTCGTCTGAATCAAAACTGAATCACCGAACACAACTTCACAGAGAATTCACAACTCAGAGGAGAGAATCATGGGAATGTTCATCACTAAGTAAACACTTGATAAACATGATCACATTACGGACTGAGATTTTAAAATGAGAAGCTCAGCAGAAACTTTTACTCGCAGTAAAAGCCTTCCCACAGATACAACAGATGATCTTCTTTTCAGCATGTAAAACTGCACCAAATTAAACCTCGTACCTTAACCACAAACTATAGTTAAGTCAACTGTTAAGTTTTACATTTATAGATGTAGCTTTTATCTTTTATCCAATGGGCCAGGGCCAATCTCCCTTAGAGCCAATCAGTGCCAATCTCCCCTAGAGAGGTAGAGAGGTACAACAATGGCAGCTGGGATTCAAACCCCTCATATCCAGGCTGCAAGCATGCCAGCCAGGTTCTTTGACCGCTACGCTACCACCGCCCAACACAGCTTGTTAATAAGCTGAGCATCCGTAGTCCAATACTATCTGAGTGAAGTGCACCAGCCTTTGCTACAGTAAGCGTTTGAGAGCAGTGGTTTTACCTTAGCGTTAGGTTTAACCGGTGTTCCTTATCCTGGAGGAGTTCTTTCACAGTAAACAGTGCTGAGCCCAATAAATACATCTAGGTCAGGGAGGGGACACAAGGGCAGGGAGGAGACAGAAGATAAGGTTACTAATTGAACAGTCTCAATGCTGTCCTGACATGCAGGAGAAGGCAGGAAAACCGACAACCAGCACAACAGCTATGAACACCGTCAACAGCTCCTATTTCAGGCAGTGGGATTGTGGAATGTAGAGTGTAGAATGTAGAAGGCAGAATGTTTTAGGCAATGATTCTCTTGACATCTACAGCTGAGTTTGTGCATCTATGTCCAAAACCCATCATCTTTCATAATCTTCCAGAGGATCAAACACTGTGTTAATATCCACTTTTGCAACTGCACAGTGATATATGCCACATAGACTCCAATAAAATCAACCTAAGGAATTATTATAGCTTTAAACATAACAACTTGTCTAATATGAACGACTGGTTATAAACACTGGTGTTAATGCTGTGTTCTCACCGTGCCCTGAGAGCGGTCCTTCACGTCATACACAGACAGCTTGACCTGCGTCTGCTGACTGAGGTGGGAGTCTTGGAAGAAGGCGACACTGCTCAAGAAGTTGGGGTTACTGGTGCCCTGCGCAACATGACACAGAGAAAACATCAGGCTGAGAACAGTCACACAAAACAGTCATGTGAATGACAGATATCTGTCATTTTTCAAATCAGCCACCTGGCCGTCAACACTATTTCCCTATTCTATATGTGGAACCCAACCACCCATCGACCCACCTTCCTGCCACCCACAACCACCACAAACACACAGCCACTGCCTCATCTTCTCCACACTTTTCTGTCCCCCCACCTACACATAGAAATGAACTACATATATAGCGTTCTTCCACTCCTACGAGCACTCAAAGCGCTTTACAGAGTATGCCTCACATTCACCCATTCATACCCATGCATTCACACACCGGTGACGGAGGCTGCCATGCAAGGTGCCAACCTGCCACCGGGAGCAATCTGAGGTTCAGTATCTTGCTCAAGGACACTTCGATGGGCTCAGGCAGAGTGGCGCTCGAACCTGCAACCCTTCGGTTGCTGAAGTTGCTGTTACAGCACCTCTACCACCTGTGCCACCACCACCCAACCACACTTCATGAACTTTCACCCCTGCCCTAACCACCCCACGGCTTCATTTATGCACAGGATAGGCTGACAGGCAGACACACATTTCACTACATGTCTTACACCTAGTAATTCCACCGCATGTATATGACAATAAAAACCCTCAGATCCTAATAGATACATCCGAGGGGAGAAGGCAAATCACAAGAAGGGAAAAATGAGCGGGGGAGTTCCTACAACTTAGACAGCTTCTGGATGGAAGTCCTGCTTTATGTTACATAGAGGAAAGGCTTCAGTATCTTTGTGTCTCACCTGAACATTTTGCGTACAGTATTTCAACTGTGCGGTCAGATGCACACCCGTCGTCTCCTGAAAAACTAAATGTCTGTCTTTAACTATCAACCACTGCTTATGCCATTACTGTCAGATTTAAGCACTGCTTCCAAGCAATTCAGGTCTGTTTAAGGGCTGTTTGAAAACCCTGCAAGCTATGACTCTCTCCCTATTGTTTCAAACAGACACAAGCCAGATTTACTTTGCCCAAAATAGCTGGCTGGAGGCATTGGCAAGATGACTGCCAACTGCCAAGTGGCAAGATATGTCCCTAAGAGCTTTGGCACTATGAAGTTTAGTAGATCACTATCCAGTGGAAATACAGAAATCCGTCACAGAATAACATCACCAATACATAAGACATTCCATATGGAAAAAGTCCTTTTGAAAACCTACTTTGTAACATATTTATCAGTCTCTGTCCTAACAGAATATTTATGAATTAAGGAAAGTCACCATACCGGTATATAATTTTCAATACACCAGACATTTTTTCTTTGAGGGATAAATTAGCATGCTAGCAGCTGTTAGCCGTCGTTGATGTGGTAACTTTTTGTCTGCATTTTCAACAGGAAGCTTACGAGTTACTTGTTAGCTAAAAGCTTTTTACTGTTGCTTGGACCAGGAGGTAATGTTCGTGAGGTTGCGAATTGTGTTGTGATGGAGTTGGCTGAATAGTCGGAGGACTAAAGGTGCAGTCAGGAATTCTATGCTGTTTTTAAACACATAACATTTTCTTAAGATGATCTGCTAGCTCTCTCTTAGGACACAGTGAAAAAAAAGATTCTTTTTACGATATCCAGGCTCCAAAAACAGAAAATAAACAAAGAGGGGCAGCGAGTTTCTATAGGGGGACTCAACACAGGAGTGAGCTACCTCTCTGGCATGTTTTGTTTGGTCCTCAGCTCAAATATGATGGAGGTTGTCTTGGTCAAAAAACACAAACATAGCCAAATGGGATTCCCACCAGCATCACTGACTTTGCCTTGAAAACGAGCTGAGTGAGCTCACCTCGATGATCTCTGTCTGAGCGTGTTTGGTCCAGAAGGCCTGAGGGGGTGTGGTGCAGCTCACGGCCACAAAGGTGTTAGGCTTGCGGTCCAGAGATGGCGTAATGAGATCACTGCAGGCTATCACACAATAACACACGTACACGCACACACACACACACACACACACACATTTTGAAACATGTTAAAGACCTTTATCACTCTGAAATTAAACAACAGCAAAAGGCTGATCACTGCAAATTGTGTTCACCAATTTAACCAACCAATTGAGGCAAAGAAGATTTGTGAGTAATGCTCGGTAATGTAAGTAAAGAAATCAAAACGGCCATACTGAAAACTGGACACTATTTAAACACAAGATTTCAACTGCAAACACATGCTTGCATTGTCCCCTATTAACCGCTCCAAGAAGTTGTAAATCAGCGAGACAGAACACTAGTGCTAGGCAGCATAATGTCAGACAGAGTAAGCAAGGTCCTATGCATGCATACAGTATGGATTTGCTATTTTACTCCCCCCGTCTGTGTTCTTGTCGTTAATAGCAACTTTGAAAGCGTTCAACAGTTCCCTAGTGCTCCCTAACACACATCAGTCCGAGACAGGCCCAGACCCCCCACGTGTCTCCTTCCTCGGCTGCACGTGGAGAGAAGCAGTCGTTGCTGGCTCTGTTTAGCAGACTGCCATGCACATCCACAGGGAGCCGGGACACATCTTGTGCTGTTGTTGTGATGCTGTCTCCCTGTGATCGTTTGCCACCTCTTCCTGGAGCACAGCAGGTGAGGCTGACTGCTGCATGGCAACACAACAGTCCTGTGAGACAGGCTAACTTCCAGCATCACACACAACGCAGAGAGCAGACTCCAGCGTAGGAGTCCTCCCTACACTGGCCCCTCGAGACAGCATGTTTCGATTTGTACAGCCTTCGCGGAGATTTCTACTGATCCAGAAAGCACTTTTGCATACTTTTTACGTCAGCATGGTATGCATGTTCTTTTCTTTGACAAAAGGACTGAATTGGCCCTGAAAGGTCAATATTTGTTTGTTGTTAAGCTATATTGTAATCTAAACCCCTTTTTCTGTAAGTAGCCACTTGCTTAGCTTGAGCTAAGTTAGCATCACAGGCTTTGGATGGTGACACGAAGAAAAAGTAACAAAGTTGCCAACCAACTTCCTCTGTTCCTTGGCCTGGGTCACCGAGCCAGTGCTTACATTGACCCCTGCCAGACAACTCCCACAGATGATCGGCATGAATGGATGACCAACACTGTTATATTTGCGTACCACCACACCATATAAAACTCACCAAGACTGAACTCTAACACAGGTTCATCTGGGTCCAAGCCATTTCCTACAAAATAAGAGCCCAAAAACAAGATGCCATTCAGTTTCGGTCTACAACAACATCCTCCATAAGACAGTTAGGAACAATGAATTCACTTTTAAGGTTGTTTCAGCTGGTGCTGGTTTTCAGAACAAGAGGAACAGAAAACAAATGTGGGAGAAAATGAAAAAAAAAAAAAAAGTTGCTTGACAAGAATCAAAAAGAGACAACAGCTGATGATACATAAAGCATAAAACATTTAAAAGCAATGTTACAGGAGCAATGTTGCTGGGCTGTTGTTTGGTCCTTATGTGTTTGAGGCTAGCATCTTACCTGCTAGTGTGAGCCCCATCATCTCCGAGGAGAGATCAAACGTGTTTGCCCTGTACACCGACCACGGGCGCTGAGGCCGCTGGCCTCTTTCTCTTTCTCTCCCAGACATCCTGGCTGGACGGGCACTTCAGGGGATTCAGCGCTAAGGAGGCTCAGGTGATGGACACACACACTCACACACCCTCCTGTGTGTGAATGAGCCTGTAGCTGCGCCTTGCAGGCGTGAGACGGTTCCCTCCGAACCAGGCTGTGGGAATGCAGAGAGAGCACAGAGCAAGAGGCAGTGTAAGTGAGACTAAAGAAAACTTAAGAGCCTGACAGACAAATTGGCCATTTAATAGCATTGTCTAACCTTAGGGCTCCTGATGTTAGCATTGGCTAAGGCCTGTTCCACCTAAACTGTAAATGGTGTGAACTGAAAGAGAAGCAGGTGCTCCTTGGGTTTGTTTCCATATCCACAGCTATATGCAAGAGCCATCTTAGTGAGAGCCAGAGAGTCTGTGTGACACACAGCTCAAAATGAGCACCAATCCCCAATGGATTTTTCAGTCTGAACCAGTTTGGCTATTTTGGGCAGTACCATCAAAGAGCACTGTAACGGTTAAACCCAAATCTTTAGCCATTCGTATCCCACAGGTGGTTTGTGTCTGTTATTTACTGAAACTTTACTCAATTAGATTGGACTCTATCGATGAGCAGTCGTGTCCACAAAGAGGACAGTGCAGCGTCGTCTCAGTTTTAAAGAATAAAATAAAAGATTGAGATTTTATAGTTGCTTGTTATTATCTGGGATTTGATGGTTGCTATTTGTTACGTGTTTTTGACTTTTATTGACCTAAGTAACCTTTTTGACTTTAGCCATGTAGATCTTTTTGCAAGTCACTTTGGCCAAAAACATCTACCATGTAAAATACTGAACAAACATCAAATCCTTAGCTTATACCTATATACAGCTATACATCAAAGTGAGAAGCACTTAGCTTCCCTGATCTGACTGAGATGACCCAGAATCAATGAATTTCACAGATGAGGATGTAGGTTAGTGTATTTGGTTATATTTCTTGCTCTTTACAGTCTCCTTCCAAATACTACAAAGGATTAAAACAAAACTGCACTGCTGTTTCAAAGCATGCTTTGGTATTAACACACTGGCTGTGCCTAACTCACACAACTCACACAACCCACACACACACAACATCTGGCGTTGTACAACAGACCTATAGTAACTGGGGTAAAGTCAGAATAGACTGATAAAATAAATGTCACGCAGCTCTCCCAAAATGAGAGAAGCCTCTCTCGTCCCAAGTCTATAGCCTCTAGCCTCTAGTATGTCTAAAAACGTGCAACAACACCAGATGTGTGAAAGTGTGTGTATGTGTGTTCATGTATGTGTGTGTGCGTGGAAATGAGACTGACTGGTAGCTAGCATGTGTACACTGAGCTGATTGCTAAACATGCCTTTGAAACCTCAATACTTCTCCCTCAGCTTGCAGTACAGTAGTACGTATGCTTGCAAACACCATGAGCACATGCACACACATACACACACAGACACACACATATACCAGAACCACACAGAGCCACTGTGAGAGACCAATTATACACATAGCCTAGTCTTTAAAAGAAAAAAAAATGAGGAATCTCCCTGGCATAAAAGAAAAGATGGAGATTTCAATGTTAATTTCTTAGCATACACACACATCGGCAGATGTATTCACTGCCAGAGGCATTTGAGTCGTATTTTTAATTATTCATTTTATAATTCCTATTCCAGATGATGAAGGCAGGCAGAGACAATCAAAGGAGACAACATTTAATTTTGATTACTTTAGCCTATAGAAACTAAAAGCAGTAAAGAGCATATGATGCTACCCAAGAAACCCTATTTTAGCATGTAAACACAGAGCGCATGTAAACACAACAGCAACAGATTGATGAGGCGGGCACACTGAGCATGCGTGACACACGTGTGTGTGTGTGTGTGTGTGTGTGTGTGTGTGTGTGTTTCAGGCGTGAGCATGTGTGGTGCACTGTGACCAGTGTGCGCCTGGCAGATTGCTTTCTGCATGGGCAGAGACGAGCACGTGTCTGTGCCACACAAGCTCACTCTCCCTCTCTCTCACTGTCTCACACACACACACACACAGATTCAGAAGGAACCAAATGTTACAAAGCCACTCACCAGGCCAGAGTGACTCAGACTTAGACACACACACACACACACACACACACACACACACACACACACAGAATGTCAGAAGGAACCAAATGTTACAAAGCCACTCACCAGGCCAGAGTGACTCAAGACTTGGACACTTAGACACACACACACACACACACACACACACACACACACACACACACACACACACACACAACACACACACACACACACACACACACACACACACACACACACACACACACACACACACACACACAGAGCATTGCTGCCATTCTTTTTTTCTGCTAGCACTTCATCCACCTGAATCCCTACCCATAACTTATTTCCCACACACTCCAGCTGAACGTGAACAATAGGACTCCAAACACAGTTGGCGAGTGGGCAGATTCGATGTGGAGAGTCCACTCTCCACACGGCCACTTCGCTGTTTAATACACTGGTTTACACTAACCACTCCAGATAGAGACTTTTCAAAGAGGGAAAATAGACAATGCCAGTAGGACTGACTATGTGCTGGAAATGACTCCCAGCTGAAATGAGCATTAACCCAAGCCATGCATGTCCAAAGCAATTATTAGACTTGAAGAAACAGAACAAAGGCAAAGAAAGATAGACTGAGACGGGGGGTGGGGTAAATACTGTTGACAGACACAGATAGATAGATAGATAGATAGATAGATAGATAGATAGATAGATAGATAGACAGATAGATAGGTAGGCAACAGCTTCAGAACACCAGAGACTAAGGGAGACAGAGGCACACTCATCTTGCCCCACTAGCTGCCCTGCAATCTGTTTTAAGCCCAACTCAAGACAGGAGGTTTTACCACACAGTTAAATCATCATAAGGGGTGTTTTTATCCGGTTAGCCTTCTGCCTGTCAGCTGAAGTGTGCTGGTCAGAACAGTTGTAGACTGCACGAGGCTGTTGGGGAAAACTGCAGGCCTAGGCCAAATCGACAAGCAGTCCCCTCCAGGCAGTCTGCGACAGCGAGCGTAGCACTCGAGTCACTCTGGGACAAGTCGTGACGCTGCCAAAAGACATAAACATTGTTATTAAATGACACAGAGTCCTCAAGGATCTCCTGCGACTGCTAATTTCTGTCGTGACTTTGGACTGGGCAAATTGAGGGTGTCCTGAGAAGAGTTCAAAGCACTGATGGAACTAGAAATGTGTGTGTGTGTGCGTTTGGCACAAGAGGTGTGTGAGACATTCTGTTCTGATGAAAGGGAATGGCTGCTTTGGAAATAAGGGAAATTAGGCTACTCTAAACAGCAGTATTCACTCACCTCCTGGCCCACTAATAAGAAGGTGACTGTCTAGTTGGTGTCACTGACAGAGGAAACCCAGAAATCTACATTTGCAAAATCATAACATACATTTTTGTAATAGAGTCGTAAAAGCCGCACTCTCGAATATAAACATCAGCGCTTAAGATGGCTTAGGCCGAAACGTTTGTCTTGACATCCTTCCAAATAAATCACAATCATAAGATTTATGCGGGTGAGAGTGCGGCTTTTAATACTCTATGTAATAACCCGTTTTCACGCATCCGAAGTCTGTATTAACCTTTTTTGGAGTTGAGCGCACTTCCTTTTAAAATACATTTATGTAATGACAGAATGACAGCACGTAGGTTTGCTTATGGTCTCCTTATGGATGCACGCATCCAAGCATGACAGAGATACAGGCAAACGCAGAAGAAAAACAAATAACATAACTTAAGGTGATAACAACAGTTTAAGGTATATGTTACTGACTGCAATTTAACATCCAGAGTACTCCAGGCGTTAGAGGATTAACCCTGTACCCAAAATGAACAAAAAAAGCTACTTCCCTCAGCATGAGGGGAAGTGGGTGGACCATGTCACACTGTGAAGAGTTCTCTAGTGTAATACCTCACTTTAGCTGGAAACTCTGAAAAAAGATGACATAATGTGATTTCTCTACAAAGAAAGGGATGGGCAGATCTGATTACGATACATTAAGGATTTTTTTGTAGAGCGTAGAGGTTTTTCCCTAGATACACCAGCATGGTTTCAACTGACAACAAGAAAATCAAACGGTGGAAAACAGCACCTGCAAATCCATTGAAATGTTGTTAGGCTACCTGCCATGAAAGCAAACAATTGCATCCAGTGTTGGCGTCGCTTGACGAGGAGACAGGGAGAAGGGGACACAGCTATTTCCATCTGTTCTATTACTTTAAACTGGAACTCCTCCACCTCCTTCTCGGATCCCTGTTCTCAGTGGACAGAGGCGTTCGCTGGGAGAACAATGAGAAACGCCAGATATAGGCTAGGCCTCACTCAAGCAGGAGCAGAAGCAGGAGGCCCTAAAGATTTCAGAGTTACACCAACTGGAACGCAGAGGTAGGGTTAGCCTTTCCTGCTAAACCCCAACGGGATGCTGACACAGTTTTTTTTTTTCTATACGCACACTCCTCGCCGTGCAAACTGCGCTAGTTTTCTGGGTGGCTTGCCTTCTCTCTCAATAAGGGTACCTCACCCGTAACCAAACGGAACGGCAGTGCCAGCTGGTGTAACATCTGATGCAATGCTTTTCGTGAGGAGACACACAGCAGGTTTTGACAAGAGCTTCCTTTACCATACAAGTATCCAAACACCCAAGCTAGTTTCACTTCTGTTTGGAGATACACTTTGATAAGCCTTCATGCATGAGGAATAATGCGTGAAAAAAGGACCTGTTGGGTTGTTCAGTCACTGCCTGAAAACAAAGAAGTTACAAGCACATGTCTGGGGTTATGCTGGGATCAGTCTGATCATCACATAAATGCAAGCCAGCCGGTTACAATCACATTATCCTCATATCAACATCACAAAAACCTACAGCATCAATCAGAGACTGATTAAAGATTCTAGTGTCTGATTCTGATAATCTGATTAAAGATTTATTTATTAATCTAATTAGGATATTGCATTATAAATCTTGCTTCGGCTCCTCAATATGTGATAAATAATTCTAGCAATAACAAATTGTTAAGTGCCTAGTGAGTGAGTGTGTGTATGTGTGTGTGTGTGTGTGTGTGAGTGAAAGAGAGAGACAGAGAACATGTGTGTGAAAGCATGTGTATGAGAGCATGTGTGGTATTAGTTTGAAGTCGTCATTTTGTCCTAAACACTATCCATGGATGGAGAGAGAGGACGAGGGGCCCACAGCCTCTGCCTGACCATAAAAGGTCAAACTGAGTCTCGTCTCAGCCTTGGACAGGCAACTCTGTAACCTCGGGAACTTCACTCGAGACATCCCATAGTTTCTCGGGCCACACACTTCACACAGCTCAAGGAGGGAGCGTAACCATGGCATCCAGCACCTTCAGATTTGACACTGACTTGCTCAACGCGCACCCACACCCACAAAAAAGCACCCACTCACAACAGCCGCCAGTCTCCTCCAGCTTTCCATGTTTCCAGCATGCCTCCCACAGCCTTTTCTGTTCTCTCCACCTATGTGCAGTTTCACTTGAGCGAGTCTAACAGCGTAACACTTCAGCGAAGCTACAACACAGCTTACAGACAGTCATGACTGATTACGAGACTACATGACTTCACCTTGGGAAAATCTCCAGCCAGTTAAGTCACACTCTGCAGTTAGCTACAGGTCTCGGCTACTGACTCGTTCTAATGCACCATAACGATGCTTTTGTGCGACTGATTGATGTCTGTAAAAAAGTCAGAGTGTATCTCAGGCTGCATACAAAAAGTTATAGCTATATTTCAGCTACATGGCAATTTTGTGTCGAAAAATTGTTAAAATAAATTGTCAAATTTTGCTTCTTCAAATGTTTGCAGATAAGTAGCAGCATATATATGCACTACATGTTCAGATTTAGAGCATATATATGCACTACATCTTCAGATTTAGAGCGTATATATGCACTACATGTTCAGATGTGCCGTAGTTATCAAAAAAGGCCCTCCAAATACTTAGCCTATAGTCCATACACAAGGTGGCTCTGATTTCCGTAAATCAGAGAGTGAGTAGAGGACTGATATCTAATTTTAACGGTGAGCTGTTAGCAGTGATGTCACTGACCAGAAACTGACCCACATTGCACACAGATAGAGTAACCAAACATACACTTGGTGACTCAATTTCTTGCCGTTTTCCTCTGGTGGAGTAAGTGACAGGAAGGAACAACATTATGGCAAAATCTTCAACATAAGACAACAAAACAGGTAAAAAACAGGTATTAGTCCACATGAGGCGTGCTATCAGTTGCTTTCGAATAATTTTGTCACCCTATATGACAAATAACCTCTTAATCAGATAATCAACACATCACACTGAAGAGGCTGTATCATTAAAACGAGAGAAGGTCTAATAATGGCATGGTTGCAATTAGCAGGTTAGCTTGTGCTAATTCCTGCTTGTGGCACTTTGCTTTGTCTTGGTATCTGTTTTGGTATCTGTTTCTTTGCAATGGCTTTTCCCTCACTTATCTACTAGGTTGCTAACAACGGCGGCCAGGCGAAGATTAATAGCAGAGCAACTTTTTTACCATGCATACACAGGCAAACACATTGCCACACAATGCAACATAAGCAGACCCAACGTTGAAGCGTTTCCTTGGGGTCTGCAATATGCAGATCATAAGGATAAGGCCATACGACTGTGCAAGTCTCCATCAGACTCTGTCTGGGGGCAAACTTCTCCCTCCAGAGATTTCAAGCGCTGTACATTTCACAGCCCCCAAATGTCTTGTCCAGTCCTCTTTTTGAAGCTTCGATCTGGAGAGCGTGTCTATTTAAAGCCGTGGTATGTACTGATGGTCAGTATAAACAAACAAGAATCAAGAGTATTGTCATTGCAGCCTGAGAGCACTGGGAAAATGTGTGTGTGAGTGTGTGTGTGTTTCTGATATTTAGACTATATCTATATACGTTGTGTACAACAACAATGGCTAATAACCGAAAACACAAATAACTTCATATGTTTAAACAAAGGAACCTTAACAATCCAGCATCTGCAATAGGATGGCTGAGACATAAGTAATTTCCCTAGAAAGCGACAGCAGATGCCACCTTTTCATATGGAAATGAGTGCCAACCATCACCCCTTCCCCCCTAGGCACTGTGCAACTGTGCAGGCCTTGTTCTAATGGACACAGACTGACACACCATGCACTTCCATGTTGGACAGTACAGAGTGCACACCCATTTCCTCTACTAAACTCGGAGACAGAGGAAACATAACTGCATGTTTTTCGTCACATTTCTTTTTCACCTAAAGTTAAGCAAGTAACAGCTGCACAGGAAGAGCCGCATCTACCCACTACAGAGCAGTCTTGAGCAAAGATTCTAGAGCACTACAATCCACTCTAGAATCTTGGGTCTTAAGCTAAAAGAATGCATAGCCATAGATATAAAAACAGTAACTTCTAGTCACTTAGCAACAGCAACCTACTTTTATAGAATTCCAGCTGCACCGAAATTCAATTCACTATCTAATTAAATGTCAACCTGCAAAGAGATTTGACTCTGCCTAAGATGAAGAATTAACAGCATTGATATACCAGGGAAGTTCCAATCGGTGGCCAGTGGATTATCTGATATCTCTTGGGATCTTTTTGTTAATTTGGAGCCCAAGATGACCTACAGCATTCTGTATGTGTCACAAAGTGACCTGGGTTCTTGACTGTCACGTTTGACACATTTAACCCAGTACTGGGTGGAGAGTCTCTTTGAAGCCTTGCCGCGTTTCCTATAAAGGGAAGAAAACAGGAAGTGACTCAACGGTTCTTGCCAGTCTTCAAGAAAGCAATCTGTGCAGCTAATTTCAACAACAGCAACCTTTGCAAAAGTCTTATGTGGTGAACGTTCTTTGAGTTAGGATATCCCCAGAAGGAAAACAAACAAACCAAAAAGTGTTATGGAAGATAGCACAACAGTATGACGGGGTTTTTAAATGTTAGATAAACCAAGGACAAAAGCGCAGCTTAACTCATTAGAGGAAGGGAGAATGCTATCATGACGTATTGTTAAAGCAATGAGCATCATAAATTCTATGGAATTTCTCTCAAACCTTCCAAGGAAGAAGCGTAGTTTCACAATGAGAGAAAGAGGGAACACGTCAACACCACAATTCAGTGAACAGACAACTTAAAAAAAAAAAAAAACTATTGCCAGTTCCTCAAAAAATCTGGGATGGCCACAGACAATCTGAAATGTTTTATCATGGGAAATGTCTGGCAGGGCAAATTAAAATGCTAATATAATTAGCCATTAATCAGAACACTGAAGCAGAGAAAGTGAACTTCACACATCCCAAAAAATAACACACTGCTAGCAATATTCTATTTGAGGAAGCACACCAACACAACTCCTCAGACTGCCAAGAGCCACACGTCATAATTAATCAGCCCAATAAACATCTACATATCAAAACTGAAGCCCAAGGCTATGCTTACTTATAGCCTATTCATAGATATTAGAAGGCATTTATGACACACTGGTCAGACTGAGACAGAGTCTCAACCAAATAACACTAAAAACTAACTCAAACCAACTCAACTCTCAAGCAACTAAAAACTCAAAACACCAAAAGCTTGCAAATAGGGTCACCATGCTTCTTCCTTTTGAGCACATGTGCACTGTGCTATGCCTCTTGAATCTACTTCTGCTTTCAGACAGAGACGCTCCTCATACAAAACCAATTGCTTAAAACAGCTACTGCTAATTCTAGCCTCATCTAGCCCAGGCTAAACTCTGGCCTACGCTGATCCTCAATACCACTAAATTGTAATAGGGCTTTGGTTAACCAGCGTCAAGCCTTATTAAGACTACAAGCAAGTAGCACAAAGAAAACATGGTTAGGCTGCTATTTTCTTGTCTTACTTCTATGCTGACCCCAATCATTCTCATTCAGATGCAGCATAACTGCTGCAACACTGTTGTGGTCTCATACTCTCCCCGAGTCTACATTTGCCCCGGCGATCGATCGGACACTGTTGCAGTTTTTTAAGACAGCATCTCTCTGCAGAAAGAAAAGTGGAGACAAAAGTGCAGAAGCAGAGCAGAAGACAGGCCAGGCACAGTCCCAATAAATAATAAGCAGGAGAGTATTACATCAAGAGGAAAATGTCAAGCCTGGTAAGACAGAGCAAACACAACATGCTGGCACAATACCAGCATTCTGTTAGACACAACTGCAAGGGATTTAACTACAAGCATAAGCACATGCTGTATACCACACTGATCTCTCATACTGATATTGATCTCTGAGGGATATTCCTACATTTTACCTATCAGTAACACACACACACACACACTTGTTTAGGCTACCCAAATCATGAAAGGGTAACGCTGAACCTGTTGCATGATGGAGTATTATACATCAAACTAATACAACTGAATCATAACATCGGCTTGAACCTGCATTTTTTTAGAGGCATCATTTATAAATCACTTGCACAAATTTGTACATGATATATTACATAAAAGGTCTCCAATTAAACTTTTCATATCATGGGCCCAGAGAGTGGATCCAGGAACCACCAAAAGGAGAGACAACAGCAGTTATGCAACAATGATTCATAATTCAGCCTGGAGTGTAACTGGAGGATGGATGCTTTTCAGTCCATCACGTTTGAAGGCACACTGTGTTGTTTTTTTTTTCCAAGGCTTAGTTGCTCCTGGCCTCCTTGCTGTTAAAACTCAGCGTCACAATGTCTCTTCAGCGAGTAGTCCATGTTAGGAAATCTATCCATTTTCCCTGACACCATCAATTATTCAAAGCTGTTATGTAATGAAACGTAAATACAGCTTCCGGTTGTTAGGGAATCGTAAATGAATACATAGCAGAGCATAGTCACTCTTATTTTTGACAGGAGCAGGGTAGCAGTGAGTCGGGAGACAAATGGTCTACATGTAAACAGACGCTGCCGTTTGTCACTGTGGCACGTGACAGAGTAAACATGTTTTGCACTCGAGTGGATTTAGTCGTGTGCATTCTCCATAAACAAGCCTTATTAGGGGACACCCTGGCACAGTGGGCTAAGGTGCCCATAACCCTGGCACCCAGGACCACAGGTTGGAGTCCGCCCCCAAAGTAATTCTCTCTTTCCCCCACCCATGTCAGTCCCCGTCAGTCTCTTCTGTCCTATCAGAAACAAGGCAAAAAGCCTAAAAATGATCTTTATTACATTCTGGCTCAGAAGAACTACTTGTTATCTAAGTAAGTAGTACATCAAAGCTACCTATAGCTTGCTCTTACTGGTAGTTAAAAGTTACCCTATTAAACAAACACAGAATAACAGACACTTTACAATCCAGCTACAATTACACTGGATTACTGACAGCGACTTCTTTGTTTTCACCAATGAGACAGGTCTCACACCTGTTAATTTTTTCTGGTTAGCCTGATTTCTTCTCATTTCCCCTTCACATTATGTGTGTTGCAAAGGCAATTCAGTGCAATCATAGGATGTCTGTTTTCATTTCAACCAGAACAGTCACAGTCACAATCACAATTAGCCACTGGAGCTGTAAAAACGACTGTTTAACTCTCCAGAACTTCTTTGCTTCCCTCATAAGTCATAAAGGTTCACACAACAAAAGCATGCAGGTCTATACCTATGCAACCGTGCATACCTTCGTACCATGTGAGAACATGATACACAGTAAGTGCAACTAGACTAGATTCAATTTACGTGGCCTAAACCAGGCTCTGCTCTCTGCTCCTGGGACTAAGTTGGTATGTGCTGAAGCTCTGTCTCTTTTCAGGCTGACTGGAACTAACGTTAGGCTTCAACATTTAACGTTACGTCTGTTGGGGTGCCATCAAGCATCCCACTTTGCAAACACTCTCTTACATAACACACTAGATGGTTCACTAAATAAGCACTTGGTTATTCTCGCTACTTTATGCCTTAATTTGCAGTAGCACTGAACAGAGAATTGCGCACACTGATTGTCCTTAACCTGCATTGAATGCATTAACATTAACTATTTTTGGATATAGAATATTCTAGGACAAAACAGCTGCTGTGGGACATTCAAGGTGTTACCGAGGATGCACATTCACAGCCCTACTCATCCCTTCAACGGCAATTTCATTTTCTGTTACAGATGATCACAGAATGGGCTGAACAGGCTAAACACATTTGAGATGTGTAACGTTACTTGAAACAGAAACTGCGACATACGTACCTCTCAGAATCATGTATATAGCTATCGGAACATCAATACAGAAGCCTGCTCCAAAGTAGTGTTAAGGGGTGAGCCTGAGCTAATGTTACCAAGCCTAACAACATATTAGCTCCTGCATAAGAAGCTATAAGTTATCTAACACCTTAGTTCAATTACTCCTGTCGTATGACTAGAACCTAAAAAGCAGTTATACGTGGCTGGTATTTGGATGACACGAATCCTACAACTATTTGGCCATGACAATATTGAATCAAGTGGAAGGCCTGGATAAAGATATAAACTTGAACACGCTAACTTTGCTTTGTGGTGGTCAGTCAGGAACCGCAAGCAAGCAAGCTCAGGCTAACTACAGTAAACAAAGCTAAACAACAAATAACTAACCAGTTGTTACACAACAAATAAACCGTTTTCGGCAAAGAACTCTGCGCTGTTTATCTGAAATATACTTACGTATCAACAAGGCACGATGTCAATCCATTTCTGTGTATCCAAATACTTCTTCAACCTTTCACTTGTGTAGCGGCATAATTCAGTCCGCCGCTTGGTGTGTCTCTGCAGTACAGACTCGCCCTGCCTTTCGGTGACGTAGCAGTGCCGCTGGTGGATCCTCCTCCCACTCCAGCACGTTGAGCCTGCAACAGCACGTGCCCGCTGTGTGTGAAGCGAATCTCCAGGGACGAAAACTGGGAGCATCACAACAGCATACGGTCACCCGTGTGTAACAAATTCGCATCAACTAACACGTGCCAAAATAAAACAAACAAACAGATCATAAATCGCAAATCACACTTGCGACCTGCTCAACACAAGTATGCGATGCATCTGATGAATGTAATTTAAGGTAGGCTAAGCATCCATGATAATATGAGAAAAGTGTGCAAGCTTACAACACCTAAGCCTAAATTCTTATATTAAAAAAGACGGTATGGAATAGCCCCCACAAGCCCTGTGACCTTGTGGTTAATTGTTTTTATCTAACTTTTGAGTCTGCCACTTTATTTATTTATGTATTTATTTATTTAAGTACTGAGCACATGGATCTCATCACTGGAAGATTCTGGAGGAAGCAAAACGGACAGCCTTATATGGCCACCTTTGCCAGTATCTGAAAAAAAGAAATGCTACCGAAAATGGTCTTAGTTTTGAAAGTATTTTCAAAATGTAGGCCTAATGTTACATTTTTCATCGCGCACTGTGTGCTGTTAATCAGGGTAGGCAGCATCATGACTCAGGCTTATCTCTCCTGACTGAACAAATCAGTAGGTCTGTGGTTTACAGTAGCCTTCATAAGCTCCCATTTTGTAGCCACGAGTGTAGTACCAAGCTCTGAAGTTTAGATAGAAGGACAGATAGATAGATGGAGAGAGAAAGAGAGATAGATAGATATATAGAGAGAGATACTTTCCTATCCATTAGGAAATTAAGGCACACCGAAGCATCCATGTTGTGACACAAAGACATACACACATCCAGTTACAGAAACTATGAACATTTAAAAGAATAAAAGAAAGTTTGACACTTTCTGAAAGTTTTAGCTTATTACTTTAACTTACAGTATTTTTAATACCACTGCATATCTCATATTTTATAAAAACCTCATCACAAGCCTTGTCTCCAAGCCATATCATAAGCCTTAACATCTAGTTGCATCATGGTGCAGGCCTAGAATCCTGTGAAGAAATGATGTCCATAGATTTCAGAGGTTATACTGCCATCATGTGCACATACTGTAGCACAACACTAATAGGTTGTATATCATTGCTGATTACACTGATTTTTATAACCAGGTTCTATCAATTGCCCTTGGTCTACAGGTCTAAAGTGGTCTGTGAAAGTGGTGTCAGTGACGCATTAAATAAAGACTCATCTCACTGGAATAATTTTTTTTTTTTAATTCAGTGATGTTTTTCAGTTTACTGTCTTCACCAGAATGGTGGCCTTTGGGTTAATGAGTTGAAACTCTCTACACAAGTAAAATGTAAAGAGTTGTAAAGTATAATGAGCTGATGTGCTGTTAAATGAAGTGATGTGCACATAAGGGATAATAAAAATATCATGATGACAATGTCATACGATGGCTGAGGCTCGACGTGACCTGTGAGAAAAAAAAAAAAAACTTGACAAACCTGTATACTTCAGTTTACCTCTGACAATCCAAGTTGACTCATCCAAGTGTAGTCAAGCATGTTTGGTGACCTAGTCAGATGACCTAACGAGACTTGGAAGAAGCCTACAGCACTTGATTAGGTATTTGCAACTGACAACAACAGTAGTGTGATCAGTGCAGCAAGAGAGAAAAGAATTGGGCCTATAAATATAAGTTTAATAATGCTTAAATTCTATTTTCAAACAAGTTTTTTTTATTTTAACAATGAAAACATTTAAGCAATGATAAGGAGAAAGTATTGTATTAAGTAGTAACGATGGGCAACTTGAGCTGTTTGGTGCGTTGCATATTGATTTATTTAGTAGTATTTTCTCTTGGCGAGTCGAATGGGGAAGTTGCATCAGGCCAGGACAGTCCATCTACACTTCTCCCGCCAGTTAAACCACAGGAGCCGGTGAATAATGGAGAACCACAGCCGTTCCCAGATGAGGAAAATACTTATTTACCTGTTTTTACCATGGACTATCCACGCATTCAGTTGCCATTTGAGATCACGCTATGGATTTTACTTGCGTCATTTGCCAAAATCGGTGAGAATAAGTCATACTTCATTAACAAATGTTCTACCTGAAGCATGTGCTGGTATGTGTTTTTTTGTGTGTGTGTTTGTGAAATAAAACTCATTTTGTGCGCCTGCTGTTTCCATTGTATTCTGCAGGTTTTCATGTGTACCACAAGATTACCATCTGGATCCCTGAGTCATGTCTGCTGATCACCATTGGCCTGATCGTGGGGGCAATCATGCACTCCGTACAGGAGGAACCCCCAGCCGTGTTGGAGTCTAATATCTTCTTCCTGTACATGCTGCCCCCCATCGTGCTGGAGAACGGTTACTTCATGCCCTTGCGACCCTTCTTTGAGAACACAGGGACAGTTCTGTGGTACGCGGTGGTGGGTTCTCTGTGGAATTCCATTGGCATTGGCTTGTCCCTGTATGCCATCTGCCAGATCGAGGCGTTTGGTGTACAGGATATAAATCTGCATGAGAACTTGCTGTTTGCATCTATAATCTCTGCCGTGGACCCAGTGGCTGTGATCAACATCTTCCAGGACATCAGTGTCAATGAGCAGGTCTACATCGTCATTTTTGCAGAGGGCCTTTTCAGTGATGCTGTCACTGTGGTGAGTCTGTGTGTGTGTATGTGTAAGTAGAGGGCGGTGGTTGTGTAGCGGTTAAGGAACCTGGCTAGCGTGTAAGTAGCCTGAAAAAGTTGTGGGTTTGAATCCCAGCTGCCACCGTTGTGCCCCTGAGCAAGGCACTTAACCCTTAGTTGCTCTAGGGGAGACTGGCCCTGAACAATTTATAGATGACAAAAATGTAAGTCGCTTTGGATAAAAGCGTCTGCTAAATGCTTAAATGTAAATGTAAGTTGTGTGTGTGTGTGTGTGTGTGTTTATTGAAGAGAGTATTGGTGTGTTCGAAAGAGTATGAAAGAGACAGCATTATTTGAAAGGCTAGAAGAATCCATCCTCATCAAACCTTCTTTCTGTGACTTCTGTGTTTCCTGACCCCAGTGATGAAGTGATAAGTGTATACCCAGTTTCACTTCATGGTGATATTAAAGCAGTTAAGTGTTATCTCACTAGTACTACATACATTGTAAGGCTTTGCTTCCCGTTTAACAGCAAGCCACGTGTGGTGCTGACATTAACGTGTGACAGGAGGGACACTGGTGCGCGTTAAAGTCTTATATTCAGTCATAAATAGTTATAACTGCTTACAGGTAATGATATCTCTGTGCATAGTTTTGTAGCAAGGTTGTCAGCAAAATTTTCCTGTTTCTGTTTGGTCATGTTGATTGATTGGATTTGAATAGGATTGGTTTAGGGAGTTGCCATTTCAGTGCTGTGTGTAGTAAAACCAGAAAGCACACACCCCCCTCCCGGAGAAACACAGATGCCATCTGACTGGATTCCGTAATTTTCCTTTTATGTTACTGAAGTAAACTATGGCACGGAGCCCGCAAAGCGATGTGAAAACTATAACTTCATAGTTTCTGGTACGCACCTGAAAGTTTGTGGTGCACACCTAAAAGTTTCTGGGCACACCTAAAAGTTTGTGGTGCATATGTAAATGTTTGTGGTGCACATGTAAAAGTTTGTGGAGCGCACCTGAAAGCTTATGGTGCACATGTAAAAATTTGTGGTGCACACATAAAAGTTTGTGGTGAACATGTAAAAGTTTCTGTCAAATGAATGACTGAGTCCTATCTCTCTCTCTGCCAATCAGGTGCTGTACAACATGTTCATCTTTGTGGCAGACATGACTATGGTGGAGTCAGTGGACGTCTTCTTGGGTGTGGCTCGCTTCCTTGTAGTGGGACTGGGAGGTCTGCTCTTTGGCTTCCTGTTTGGGATCGTGGCAGCGTTCACGTCGCGGTTCACCTACAACGTCCGTGAGATCGAGCCCCTCTTCGTGCTCATGTACAGCTATCTGGCCTACCTGGTGGCTGAGCTTTTCGGCATCTCCAGTATCACGGCGTAAGTGAGACAGTAACCCACACACACACACACAAACACACACACACACGCACATACACAAATGACTCATTATGGGGTGGATGAAAGCTTTGTATTTGCTTAGTATTTCTTTAAGATTATTACTGTTCCACAGGATTGTGGTCTGTGCCATTACCATGCGCTATTACGTGGAGGAGAATGTGTCCCAGCGCTCTTGCACTACCATACGCCATGTCATCAAGATGCTGGCAGCCATCTCTGAGACCCTCATCTTCTTCTTCCTGGGAGTGGTGACCATCACCACGGACCACGAGTGGAACTGGGGCTACATCCTGGGCGCTCTGCTGTTTGCTTTCATTTGGAGAGGCCTGGGTATGTGTGTGACATATTCCATTAGCCTCAGGATTAGTCAGAGATGAATCTCCTCATTAATCTAGTGAATAAAAGACATTTCAATTCATTAACAGTTTCAATCTTTGAAATAGTCTAGATTGATACCAAATGTATGCTGGCAGCTATGTAATAATCTCAGCTCTGGATAATCCAGATTTTGGTTAGATTGGCTAGTTTTAAATCGAGACATAAAAATCAACTGATGACAATTGGTTTTGACTCGGTAGTATCCTTTCATCAATTAGTGTCTACAAAAGGGATGTGGGTGGTATGAGCTGCTGTCAGATGTCATTTTCTGAACGACTCTCTGCCTGGACAGGTGTGTTGGTGCTGACACAGATTATCAACCCCTTCCGCACAGTCCCATTCAGCTACCAGGACCAGTTTGGTTTGTCTTATGGGGGATTAAGAGGGGCTGTTTGCTTTGCCCTCGTCTTCTTGATACCCGAAGAGACTATCGGCAGACACAAACTCTTTGTGACTGCCACTATTGCAGTCATCATCTTCACTGTCTTCATCCAAGTGAGTAGATACATTAGGCCTGCTGAATTTGTTTCATGCATTTAGGTTTTCACAAATGGGGCTGCTACACATACAGATGTAAAATTTCAGACTTGTCTGTCAGTAAAATATAAATATCTGAATGCATGTATGTATGTATGCATGCAAGCATGTACTTTATGTATCTATATATCAGTCTATCTATGAATCTATATATCAGTGTATGTGTGTATGCGTATATGTGTGTATGTATGTGTATATGTATGTATGCGCTGCAATCAAATGTGTTTCAAAGCAAAAAAGTGAATTAAATTGAAAAACTGTATCTGGCAACCAAATCATTTTCTCCTGTAGGGTATCAGCATCCGGCCCTTAGTAGAGTATCTAGTAAACATCAGGAAAACCCACAGACAGGAGACTATCAGTGTTGAGATCCATAACAGGGTAACGTGAACACATAATGCTACCACCTCTTATGTTGATGGCTCCATGATATCAACTCTTTTTTTAACAATTCCCATCTCTTCAAAAAAATAATTTCTTTCTGTTGTTTTGATAGATGATGGAGCACACCATTGCTGGGATAGAGGATATCTGTGGGCAATGGAGCCATTACTACTGGAAGGACAAGTAAGGATAGCATCATAGAAGGGCAAATATTTATATTTAATAATACATGCTGTGTACAATTACATATTTATTATCTATGCATCATGCAGTGATTTTTGCATATTCTGATGTCATGTAGTCACATGTCATTCTAGTATTACTGAGGGAGCTGTTTGGTGACATTTGGTTTTACTTCCCACCCACAGGTTCAAGAGGTTTAATGACAGGTATGTCAGGAAGATTCTTATCAGAGACAACCGTGCTGAATCTAGCATTGTGGCACTGTACAAGCGACTGGAGCTGCTCAACGCTATAGAGCTGCTGGACACTCAAATTGGTGACATCAGTGCAGCTCCGTCCATCATCTCCCTACAGTATGTCATAAATATAAAACATAAATATAAACAAAACATAAATAGTTACACTGTATACATAAACATAGAAAGGAGTAGAGGTCTGCACATTTTAGTGCCCTTTGAAGCAGGCGTGGATCCATGGTTGGGCCTAGGTGGGCCCAGGTCCACCCAGATTGACCGCTGGCCCACCCAGATTGACCGCTGGTCCATCCAATCAGATTTGGCTTAGCAGACGTTACGTTTTTTTTTCATAAACTAATTACAATTTCTGAGGATTCTGAAGTACAGCCCATAAGGGCATCATGTAAAGCTACTGCAAATGAAAATGATAAAATTCATAATCATAGACTAATTTTAACCTTCTGAAGTTTCCTCCTCACTGACCAGCATTTCAGTTCAGTCGCTCTGTTGTTGGAGAAGGAGGCTCAGAACTGAAATCTCAAAAAGATCTGACTGCACCTCCTTTATAACTGAATTATTGCATTACAGATAAGAATGTCCTCAGGATAATAATTTTTCCGGATTGAGAAACTTTTCTCCATTATAAAACAAACTCTGTGTCGCTGACGCAATACAAATTCCAGACAGTGTTCTGGATCAGCCACCAAAATGAAATCATCTGTTCCTCATCCTAATACCCACATTGTCCGTAAATCTAATTCAATTCTGTGCAGTACTTTCTGAGTTATTTTGTACACAGGCAGACAGAAAAACGCGGGCAAAAACATAACCTCCTGGGCAGAGATAATAAAGATGCTTGCGGATAGTCACTGAATGAATGCTTGAATAAACTAATTTTCATATTAGCTAGAGAAGTTGCGAGACTATGATTATGGTGATTTTGCTCAACTTGAACATTCTGCATCTTGTTTACGACTTAACTTTGGCCCACCTTTTAGCCATGTTCTAGATCCACTACTGCTTTGAAGGTATGAGGAAGTCTGAGGAAGAGCGAAAGGCTCAAAACGTCACCTCTTGTGTAGGAACCAAAATAAAATAAAATTTAAAAAGCTTGCAATAGGAGTTAAAGTGTGCGGACCACTACTTCTTTCCTGGGTGTTTTTTTTTTTGATGTAGAGAACCTGCATATTACAACAGATGTGTGGACCACTGGGGCACTTTTGAATAACATGTCCTCAGGGTTACTCTTACAGGATTGATCTTTCTGTTTCATAACTGGTGAATAGTCATCACAATTTTCTTTTCCTTCATTCAAATTACAGTGACGAGAAGAAAGCATCTTACAGGCCAAAGAGGAAGTTTCTCGCAAATGACCTGCAAAATATGCGTGAACTTTTATCAAAGAACATGTATAAAATTAGATTGAGGGTGAGCTTTTTCCTTTATTGTTTTTTAAAAAAATCTTCTCACTTTCCTCTATACCATCAAAATATATTCTCATATTCCCTCTTTCCTTCTGAATGTAATTTACAGTCCTTCTACAGGGACAGACAACCTTTGCAGTTGTACTGTGGTAAACGGGCTGAACTAGTCTCATGTAACTTGGAAAAAAGTTGTCTAGCCAGCTTTGCTTAGCATTTTCAAAATTTTCCATTCAGACAGCAGAGTACACCAACAGGCATGCTTTGCCAGACAACACCAGGGCCAAAGAGATCTTATTACGGCGGCACTCAAGCATCCGACGCAGCTTGAGACCTGGAAGCTTCCGTGATCCGGTGAGATGCAGCAGAAACAATAATACTGAGCTCACATCAGTCAACTCATGATCTTTACTACCTGTAATTTTCAGATTTGGGGCAATGGTGGCACAGGTGGTAGAGGTGCCGTTTGGCAACTGGAGGGTTTTAGGTTCAAGCCCCATTCTGCCTGACCCCATCAAAGTGTCCTTGAGCAAGATACTGAAACCCATTGGCAGGTTGGCACCTTGGCACCTAAGCAAACCCATTGGCAGGTTGGCACCTTGCATGGCAGCCTCCGCCACTGCTGTGTGTGAATGGGTGAATGTGAGGCATACACTGTATAAGGCTTTGAGTCCTTGTAGGAGTAGAAAAGCGCTATATAAATGCAGTATTACCTGAGGTTAATACATTGATTTTGCAAAATTTCATCATTGAGGGAGTAGGCTATAATCGGAATCAGTGGATTAAATATTCAGTGGTTTAGATTCAGTAGGTAATCTGGTAAACTGAGTTAATACACGGGTGTGGTTAACATACATTTTAGTTTTTTTAGTTTGCATAAAACTTTGACATGAGGTTTATACACAATGCGGCTTATATTCAGGAAGTTACTGTAATAAACTATACAAATAGGTTTTACAAGTCATATGGACAAAGACTGATAGTACACTACAACTGCATGGATACATGTAGGCTTACAGTAGGTCTACTTGTACTGATTTCCCAATTCATTCACTACCCCTTCCAGGTTGTGGCCAGATCGCATAAATACTTATCACTTCCTGCTGGAGAAAGTCTTGATGCTCATTTCCCCCTAAGATCACATGGTAAGACATCAGTCACAGAAACTTTGAGCATTTGTCTCATAAAATCATAAAAATGTATTATAAAAATGATCCATAACAGATCTTCATTATAACAACACTGAAATGGCCTTGGCACTTTTTGAAATGAAATGTATTCTACTTAATATTCTTCTTCTGTTCTATCAGTTTATCTTATGTGTTGGTATATTTTATTATATATCTGTGTTCAGGTGACGCAGGAAGTAAATCTGACCACCCATTTGCCCGGACGAGGCTGGTGCAGTCGATGCGCTCCTCGTCTCGTGCCATTAGGCCGACCAGCAGACTGGGAACCCTGCAGGAGATTCCTCTGAATGAGAGCAGCAGGCTTCCCGAGAGAGTGGACATCCTGAATGAGAGAGGCAGCGTCCGTCACTCCACCTCCCGAGCTGCGTCCGTCTCCAAACCCTCCTTCAAGGCTGCTCCAGGCCCGGTCCCTCGTGGGCGCCTCGCCAGCACCACAGCAGCTTCTGCTGCCTCCCGCAATGATGCAGAATGGGAAACTGAGGAGGAAATGGAGGAGGTGGAAAAGGAAGACGAGAGAGGGCCATTCCAGCCTCCAGTACCCAGTTGGGCAGCTGACACATCCCAGACACAGAATCCTCTGCTCAGACGGACGCCCAGGGACTCTCCTGGTCCCTCTTGGTCCTGAGAACCATGAATGAGGAAGATCTAGAACTTCAGACTGTTTCAGTGGTAAGAACAAAAACAATGCCTGAGTGGAACATTTCTTTCCAAAACTTCCACTGCCTTTACATCACATCAAAGAGCGATAAGGAATGGAGACCGTGTTGGAACAGCTATGACTAATAATCAAGCTCTCTTGAAACGGTCTCTCTTGAGACCACCTGCTCTATCTGACTGAATTAAATTAGAGAAGAGCATAAATATAACTACTCCATGGTGTGAGGTAAACCTCCATGGTATGAGGTGTGGGTTGGAAGCAAACTTTACGTTTGACACTGCTGGAACATGTCCAGCTGAAACTCTGTTTCAGAACCACTCAACTAAATGAGTCAGTCATTTAGGTGAACCGAGACTGAGCTAGGAAGTTTTGGCAGAGGAAACAAAGCGCTAGATTTGAAACTGTTGGAACATGCCTGGTGAAATATCACACAAACGGTGAAACTAAACTATCCAACTGAACATGTTAAGCCAGTTTGGGCTACGGGTTTGACTCCTTTTCCTGTCTTGCACAGAGCATAAACATTATGTCACTGTTTAAACACCATTCCTGAGGGGACTGACTGACTCTTAGTGGAGATAGATATTTAAAGCACTCCTGATCTCTCAGGTCTCTATCTTTTGCTGATTCCTTGATCTACTGTGTGAATGCAGGATGATAGGCTCAGCAAACTAGTATGATAATGTTCAGAGAACTGAAATGTTGGCTGAATGCTAAGGTCTTCCATAACCCTGCACCCTCAAAGACTTAACCGGCATGAATCAGCCAATCATGAAATCGATTCATGCTAGTTAAGTCTTTGAGGGTTCAGGCCAGGGCTTAGGGTTTAGGGGGGCATTGGGACTCATTGATTACTTTCAGCCGGTGTGAAGAGCTGGTCAAATTGAAGCAATATTTCATTAAATATTCTATTAAAGCCTGAAGACATAAACTAGATGAATTACTTTCTGTTCTATCCTACCTAAATTTTGTTGATGAAGTTGAATGTCATTACACCAATGTGATTTTTACACACATGAGTCTGTTGTGTTGCTACTGCAAAGGTTTCAGTTGATGACATTCTTAGCTTGTGTGGTTCACATTCGTTTTTAAACAAATAAGGGCTAAAACTAATCAGAGTTATTCACACATCAAGAAGGCCATATAACAGAACACCCCAAACTTCTGTGGCTCAAAGCACAATCTTGTGGAATCAATGTTGATTTAATCTGCATCAAAAATCTTCTTCATTTGTAGAGGTTATGGCTGAAGTTCCATTTCACTCACTCTCTACAAAACCATTTACAATCATCCTTCTATTTTAGTTCATAGAGCTCATTGTAACATTATATCCTTACATACTCAAAATGACGACAGACTCTATTTTCTGTCGAACCTCCCTCTCTCACACACACACACACACTCTCACACACAAACACAGGAGCAAAGGGATCTCATTCGTTATTGAACCCGGAAGAGATGACACGTGCATGAGGGTAGAAGTCTCTGCTGTGCACTTCTGTTTGCAATCTTCAGCTGTCAGTCAGTGTTTCCCCAACCATGACCAATCACAGTGTGCGGTCCACTCCACACACTCGTGGATACCAGAGGCTGATATTTCTTTGACCACAACTTGCCTCAAGCCTTTATGGATGAAAAAAAAATTGAGAGATCACAGCTTTGATCTTAAAGACAGCCAACATTTCTAGTTTCTCTGTTTAGTTCCTCATTAGCTTGCAAAAACATGACAACGCTGTCTGGTCAGTCTAAGATGATGATGGATGTGACTCGGTTCTTCAGTGGCTTCTCTGGAGCTGTGGGAACTCTGTTCCTTCTTATGTCCTTCAGTACAGACTACTGGCAGCTAGGCACAGAGTCATGTGACACAGAGGTGACCATACCGGTAAGAGAGACAAGACACGCTTACTATATTATTTAGATTTACTACTAAATCTTAACATCTTAATGGCAAAAGTGTTTTGATAGAAAGTGTCCTCGATGAAACACCTTTTATAAACAAACTTGAAATCCAACAGACATTCTGTTGACTTATTATCAGGGGATGTTCACTGTATAAAGTGTTGGATGATTAACAAAATGCATGGTTCCTATGAAAGACCTTGGTTATATGCAGTCTGGATATTGGTCTAAGGAGAGATGGATGTAGGCTATAGTGTCATAAAGAGATTTCCCAAATTCATTGTGTCATAAAGTGAGTTCCCAAATGCATTGTTTCATAAAGAGAGTTCCCAAATTCATTGTGCCATAAAGAGAGTTCCCAAATTCATTGTGTCATAAAGAGAGTTCCCAAATTCATTGTGTCATAAAGAGTTTCTTCCCCCTGTTCTTCCTCTTTTCCTTTTTGTCAGAATTTATGTAAAATTGAGATGTAATTGATTATGTAAGATTGAGAACGAGATGAGAAATTTCACCAAATTAAATAAATATACACATTTTTTAAATAACTTTTCACTTGATAATACATACGTTTTGTTAGTTGCTTTTTTGTAACATTCAGTAAATATATGCTCATGGCTCACTAGTTCTCTATTCTCTGCACTGTCAAAAAAAGGCTTCTTCCCCAGCTCTGCAACACACCCGACAATATTAAAATACCATATGCCAAGGACCAGATTGACTTATGCTGACTACTATCAGAGAGGGTAAAAGTGGAGCGAGAGGCATAAATGTTCGTTAAGGCCCATGTTCTATTTTGCAAGGGGGAGGGGGAAAATCTCCCTTTATTCAGACCAGAGTTGAGTCCTCATACGCTGATGCAGACCGGAACTATTCACGTTTGCTCTCATTGTAACGTATGATATTGCTTGGTCAGTATTCAATGATCTTTGCTACTATAGTTTCTCAGGAGATCACTAAAGGGAGAAGTGAGGTACCTCTCAAATGTATTTTGTTTAGTCTTTGACCAAGTACAACAATCATTCAGTAGGCCCAGAGATGTAATTATGGTTATTTTAGTAGGGGTACACTATTTTAATGAAGGAGGCCTAATTGCTGCACAGTAGTTGTCACACACCAATAGTATCACTGCATGATAATGTCATCTGCAGTGTTAAGTTACATTTCTTATTGGCAGTGGAAGGTTACTACAGAAGTTTGCTTGACATGCACTTATTGGTACTACTGGTAATAAGGCCTTGATCATGCAATGCCATAACACAACAGTTAATAGTAGGGAGAAATACTGTACAATGATCTGCCCTAAGAAGTGGGGACTCCGTTACTCCACATCTGGTGTGCAGTGGACCCCTGAGTAGGCGTAACGCTTATTCTATCTTTAACTCCTTAATAAAATGTAACATTCAGCAGATTGTGGTCCAACTTTGTCTGACTTTTTGATGTCACATATGTTTTTTCCTCTTTAATATATCAAGACATTGTAGTGAGACAGACTCAACTTTTTCAAATTTGTAAGTACTGCTCTTGAGATGAAGTTTTTCTACTCAAGGGAGACTCACCAAGAACCTGGGTGTATGGAGGAATGGCATTGTTTTACCATGAGGGACTTTTTTGGAGATGCCTCTTCAAGGGGAGAGTTGAGGAAGAATCGTTCTGGATATTCTTGATAGGTAAGGAGACATGTTTATGTTTATTGTTGCTTAGATTTTGTGAAATCTGTCAAAAATTACTTAACTACAAAGTAATTTGATCAGAGCCCCTAAAGTGACGGGAAAAAAAATGGAATATTTCTGGCGCGCACCTGAAAGTTTTGGTGTGCACATGAAACAAAAAAGTTTTCCCATGCTCCTTTTGGGGCTCCGTAAATTTGTATTCATATTTATAATGTATTTTAATGGGAAAAAACATGAAAATGAGTAATAATGAAATAATTTATTATTCTTATATTATCTGCTCTTATTATTCTGTAAACAGATCAGTCAGTTAATTAACTGGAGTATTGTCTTTACAAGTCATCAAACCTGATGTTCATAGGTGGAAAATCAACATCTAAAAAGATCTGCACTCACACGTACCTGCTCCCAACACCGATCCCTGATGCTGCCACTTTAACTGCATCTGAGTCTGCTGAAGGTGAGACCTTTTCCCTTAATCTAAAAAAAAAAACCTCTCACAACTTCAACTACTTACTATTAACTTACTATACCACTGTATTAACTGACTAAATGTACCATAGATGTGCAGAACATGGTTTTATGCTTAGTTCTAGGAGTCTGTCTTTTCCATGAAGCTCACTGTTGAACTGATGCATATATATATATATATATATATATATATATATACATATCAATATATACAAATCAATACATTGCATAATGATATGATTGTTTTTAATTAGTCTACAGGGGGTTATGGATTGGACTGATACTGCTGGGAATCAGCATGGTGATATTGGCAGGGTTCCTGAGTATTGGAGCCGGCTCATTAGGTAGCACATCGCTCTACAAAGCTGGAGGGGGCTTGTTCCTCACTGGCGGTGAGTCTTAAAAGAATCAGAAAGTATTCATGCACAGTATATTGTTCTATGCCCATGCAAATGCAGTAATGGTCAGTAAGATGTACAGGGTCAAAGATGACAGGTTCGTTTTTTACACTTGTTTTCTGATCATTTATGATGAAATACAATGGTTAAGATTACATTTTTGACATATGCCTCTGTTCCGAGAATTTTTTGGTTGATGTGGTAGCACCCCCCACACCTACAGAATGGCTGCATAGGTGCATTGCTGCAATCTTTCCTAAAACGCATTAAACTTTCATTTATGAAGACATGAAACTCACTGAGTGCTCAGTAATGTTCTCTGATAAGATAGGCCGACACACACACACAAACACTAACCCACCCATCTACTCTTTCTCTCTCTCTGCCTCTCTCTGTCTCTCTTCCTCTTATTCCCTACATCTCTCTCTCCCTCTCTCTCTCTGTCTCTGTCTCTCTCTCCCCCTCTCTGTGTCTCTCGCTCCCTCTTATTCCCTACATCTCTCTCTCTCTCTGTGTCTCTCTCTCTCTCTCTCTCCCTCTCTCTCTCTCTCCAGGCCTTCTGCTGTTGTGTGTCTTAGTAATACATATAGTATGGTTCCATGGGCTGAATATATTAGAGCAATATGTTGTCCAGCAGAGGGCGACACTGTGTCCAGGGTTTCATCTCAGTTTGCGTTACGGTCCGTCCTTCATGATGGCTCCTGTCGGGGTGTTCTTCTGCCTGCTCAGTGGATCTCTTCACCTGGCCTTAGCAAGAACCTGTTATAAAGGACGAATTCTCCATGAGGATGAGAATAAGGACAGACCCAAGCTCACCTGTGGATGAGTTTGAGGACAGACACAAGCTCACCTGTGGATGAGAATGAGGAGACACAAGCTTACCTGTCTGTATACCTTAGACGCATGTGGGGATATTTGTGCTTTGAAACTGATAATTTTTGACTTTATACTTTAATGACTTCTGCTTAGAAATCCTCTTTTAGAAAATTCAAACACAAAGTCAAAACAACAAATTCAGCAAATTCCACAAATTGTACATTTTGTAAATAAATAGTTTTTAAAATGACAAATGTATTTCAATTCTAAAGTCAAAGAGTTTGTCTACAATAGGCTACACTCTGGCAGTAGACAACAGGCTACACTTGGCAGTAGACCTTGATTTTTCAACATATTCAGGACAAACATTTAGCCACAACACACTCACCTTGCTCACCATGTCTGAATAAGCTATAGTTTGGTACTGAAACCTGTCGTTTTACTAGTTCACAGCTTAGCAAGCAGCACATTAAAAAGGGTCTTGCAATCCCCCTGACCGGTTCCACATTATATTTTAGCAAGGTCAGTGCACTGAATACATTCCACTGTAACATCCAAATATCCTCCCATCACATTTGTAGAGACTGCACTCAGTCCATATGATAGCCTAGGGTGAGTTTCCCAAAACCATAGTTGCTAACTAAGTTAGCTACGTTGTTGGTTGCAGTGTAATTCCCCATTGCCAGCCAACTAAGTTGCTAACTGGTTAGCAACCATGGTTTTGGGAAACTTTACCCCTGGCCTATAAAGCCTGTCTTACAGAACTCAAGTTGATAGCATGCAGCAGAGCTACCGATAGAGGTCAGTCTTGCTATAGAGATGAAGTGCTTCACAGTTCTGGGGATGGGAATCGTCAATACACAAAGTTAATGACAGTCTGCGTCAATTTGTCACTGACTTGACAAAAAAGGAATCAAATAACGAAAACATCAGATTGGGGAAAAATGCAGCAAAATAGCCTACATTGTAAACTAATTCCCAGCTAAATATGAGATTCGCCCTGCCACCAATTTCTTCCAAAGTTTTTATTGGAGCCCTAATGTGATTTCATACATCAGTAAATTATCACACCTTTATAATTAGAAAAGGTATGAGCACACGCTTCACAATGTATCTGAAAGTGTGCATGGCTTATTCTTGGAATTTGTATATGTTTCTGCAGGTTTGTGTCTATGTGTGTGTGAGTGTGCGAGAGGTTGCAGGTGAAGTGATGCGCTCCATCACAGTGTTTCTCTTGTTCTTTTCTGTCTGCAATAGCGCGCCTCTCTCCTAATCTCAACTGTGAACAAACCCGGCGTAATTACACCTGAACCTGTCACATTCGTTTCCGCCACCAGCTACCCATTTAAACATCTCTGTCACATCGACCCTCGTCAAACCACCAGAATGAATTGATGTTTTAAGGTAGCTTTTAATGAATACGAGAGACGCGCTGATTCAGTCATATCTCCCGAATTCATTTTTTTCTTCTTTTCGCGAGAATCTGTTGGCAGATTCATTACCGATGTGCTCTCCCCTTCTGCGTCTCCTCCCGCTGTTTGACTGTCACCCTCGCAGACCGCCGCCGTTGTTGGTCCTTCCCATCACCAAGGTCTTTGTCCTCGAGAGATGGGACTGTCCAGAACAATTACGACATGAGCATTAAAGACGCTTGCATAGGCATTTTAATCTTCCCGTTCCTTTTCTTCGTCCGCCGAGAATGCCATTAAAATAAAACGAAGTGGCTAAAACACGTCACTCTGCCAGGAAGGCGGAGGGAAACAGTTTGAAGATGTAACTTACTTTTTTATTTATTTCATACTTTTCACCGTGCTTGCGATACTGTGGTTTCTGTTTAGTTGAACCGAGGAAACCTGCCGATGAAAAGGGACAACAAAGACGAGAAGCATGATTGTAAGCCATATCAAACTAGTACACCCCCAAAGCAGGCCTGGGAGTCCTGGGTGCTCTCACTAAACATGGACACACGCACACACACACACACACACACCCTGCGGGCTTTTCCTTATGCAGGGGCCTCTTCAAACTAACTCCAGTTCATCTGCTGTTGGCTGACTCTATTCATTCCTGGGACTCACCCACAGGGTTCAATTATACCCATCCTTGCTCAACCAAGTAGAAGAAATTACTCTCTGTCTCTGGAACGAAGACCTTTCAGGACCCAGGGTCTTGGGTTTGGAACCCTGCCTTTTGAAAAATTACTGTCACCCCCCCCTGCAACAACCCCCAGCACCTCTGTGTGTATTGGAAGGGCCCCCCATGGCTTCAAGTCATATTGGCACTGCAGAGAGGGGCCATGGACTGCTGCTGATTTAAGTTGCATCCATGACTGCCTGGATCCACTGGCTGCCCCTTGGGTCAGACCTGGTTGGGTGAGTTAACTAGAAACTGTGTTGCAAGAGGCCATTGAAGAGTGTATAGGCTTATGCAGCATAATCAGCTGTTTTAGTGCATAGCCTGAAGGTTTCTCTACATGGTGTGATGACTGGACATAAGTTCTATTTTACCCGGGAAAGAGTCTTTGTCTTGGTGATGTCATAACTGAATGAACATTGTTGTGGTTAAATGATGGCAAGCATATTCCCCACCCCATGGTCTAACTGATGTTCTCTCCCTCTCTCTCTCTCTCTCTCTCTCTCTCCCTCTCTTTTTCTGTGTCACAACGACCAGTTTCTGTATCAATCTCTGCCTGCACTGTTTCCTGGGTGTCGTTCTTTTTTGTTCACTTTCATTTCTCTCCCTTTTTTATTAGATTGCTCTCTCACATCACCCCCCCCCCCCCCCACACACACACACACACCACACACACACACACACACACACACACACACACACACACACACACACACACACACACACACACACACACACACACATACACACACACACCCTCACTCCACTCCCTCTCTCCATCTCATCTGGCCAGCTCTTTTTGTGTGCATAATGAGGTCTGTGATTGCTCAGTGCCCCTGTGGCTTCGGCTCTCCTCTGTCCTCCCTCCTCAGGGTTAATGAGGATCTAAGGGATCAACAAGCGGCTGTTAAACATGTCATTGGCAGGAGCGAGAGGAGCCGTCGCCACCACCACAGACCTCTTGCCCTGCCTATGCTAGCCTATATCCCTGGCTATATAGCCCAATCCCTGTCTGTGGTAGCTAATGTCAGCGTGAACATCTTTTTGCGTCTTTTCCCCAACCCGCCCAGGAGAATATCCTGCCCCTGTGGAGCGAATCCACTTGCGCTTTCTTCTGTCTTGTTTCTCTTTTTCTGGTGCCCTTACTGTCCCTGTTGTACTTGAATCTTTTTCTTGCTGAAGTGAAAATAGAAGTACATTTCTGGTTCAATAGTAAGAGCAACAGTTTGCAAATGTGGAATAAGAAAACTTTTGGATAGTTTATACATTAGATAGCCAACTAATGATAGAAAAAAATCCTGAAACTTTGCAGGTCTGAGGCGTGGCTTGCAAGTCTTGTGTAGACACACATAGAGGAGGCTCAGTGTAGTTTGAAAATAAACTCAAAATGGTGGGAATTAATGTGTTACTGGCTGAAGGTTATGAAGACATTGTGAATGGTGATATTTTCATGTTTCAATTTGAGCGATTTGAGTTTTACATTTTCAGCGCTAGATTAGGAAGTCCAAAATAATGAAATGTAAGATGACGACTTTTCATGTAGCCGAGGCCATGTCTACATTTCCCTTCAGAAACAAACAAGCATTTTTCTGACAGCCAACATATTTTTAACCGCATTGATCAAAGGCAGCAGAGTTGACACTAATAAAAGCTATATTGCTCACTGGTGTAATTTTGTACTCTATTTAGTGTTTAGGGGATATGTAGTGAAAAGCATGAGCATACTGTGTCAACAAAATGACACCTCTTTTACAAAATTCAAACACAACGTCAAAACAACAAATTCAACTTGCATCTGTGTACTTTTTGTAAATAAATAGTTTTTAAAATTCCTAATACATTTTAATTCTAAAGTCAAATAGTGTGTTTACAATAGGCTACACTGCCTCTGAAAACCAAACCCTTGTGTTGTAGAGTTTACACAGCAGACCTTGATTTTTCAAGTTTTAAACGTCTTCAGGATAAACATTTAGCCACAACACACTCACCTTGCATGATCTTGTGGCTTAGTCAAGATATTACATATTTATAAGTGTACACCTGCAAGAGAACACCCAAAGACTCATCAAAGTAAAAAAACAAGTCATTTCCGGGGCACATGGAGGGTGTTGCTAGAGAGGGTACAGTATATATGAATAACATGAGCGTACTGTGTCAACGAAATTAAATGAAAGGTGCAAAAAAACATGGATACAAAACCAACACTTATCCAAATGGGTAAGACTTTCTGTAATATACTATATATGACTCATTAAGACAATTATTTTCAGTATACTGTGGTTACATTAGAATCTTAAACAACTTTCAAAAACTTTAAAATGCCGAAAGCAAAAAAAAAAAAAGCATTAATTTAACACAACAGAGAAAAAGAATTACAGCCCATAAATGTATCTTTAAACTTGTTATATATTTATTAATGGAGTTAATGCTTGCACACACCAGGCTAACAGTCGGACGTCTGATTATGTCGGGGCCATCGATTTGTGCCTTTATTTGCGCAAAATGCATAACTTGGCTGTTGTTGGCAGACCTCTACCGGCTCATCTGTGGTCGATTTAATATTTGAACCAATCGACAACAAGAGCCATCGGCAGAGGTGGATGTCAGTCGGCACTATGGTAATTTCTCTGAAGTTTGTCTGGTGTGTGTGCTCTATTAGAGAAAAGTACAGGTTCTCTCACTTTGAAGAGGCTATAATTACATACTGTAGTCTATGTTACACCTCCTCCATCTCTCTCTCCAAGGTCCTAATCTTGTTGCGTTTTCTCAGAGAGAGACAACCAGTGTATAGGAATAGAGCAGAGAGAAGTGTGAGCTGTGCGACAGAAAGTGAGTGCACAGAGAGAGAGAGCGAGGGAGAGGGAGGGAGAGAGAGAGAGACATAGAAAGATTAAATCCAAGTTTCTTTCATCCATGACTGCTTTCATCTCATTTTTTCAAACAGAGAAGGAATTATCAGCTCTGCAGCTGAGACAGACATCACCAGGGGTGGAGCAGGAGTGGGTGGTACGCCTTGGTTGAAAGTTAGGTTGTGGCATTCAGCAAGGAGGAGCATATTAACCCTACTGTCCTAGTCTTCCCATCCCTTGTCTTGTCTCGCAACTGGATAGATTCAGTCTTCAGTTTTTAGATCATTTTGTTTTGCTACCTGAAAATGAAATGATGCTGAAATTGTGAGTATGAAAAGAACACCCAGTGCTAGAAATCAAATCTTGTTGGTCCCCCCTATTTACAGGGATTCAATAGAAGCATGTTTTTGGCATGACTTTGGGTAGGCCTCAAATTGAAGGAATCCCTCTGTCTTTGACTCCTGAATGCCTCCTTAAATTGAATAAAAATAGAAGCCAATGAATGGCCTGTTAACGTAAAAACCTTATTTAAAGAAGCATTAATAATCTACCTTGTACAGAAACGGAACTAAAACAAAATGATTTTACCCAAATATTCTTGGCCTTCCTGTCTAATCTGCACAATTCTGGGTGTTTTTCATTAAATTTGTGTCAAGACTAATTTCCAGAGGAATGAATACAGATGTCAGGAAGCCATCGAATCCCATCACAGGGCTCTTTAATGAGATAACAGGCTTTAGTTAAAGAATTAACGCTCCTGAAAAAAAAAAGATTAGTTGAATGGCTGTGGATGCAGAACTAGAATTGGAGCTTGGCTTTGCAGAGAGAGAGAGAGAGAGAGAGAGAGAGAGAATAGCATAGTATCAGACACGGGGACCTGCGCTGCCAAATCGCAAATCTATTTCCAACGTCGGTATTAATTATCAACCCAAAGCCGCTGTTGCATATTGATTCATCAGGGCGCCCCTCTTGCATTATCTCCTATTAAGCTGAAAAAAGGGGAAGATTAAGAATGCCTTGAGGGCTGTTTGATGAATTCTCTGAGACTATTAAACTTTGCTGGAACATGACAGTGATTCCTATGTGAGTGCCTCTCCTGCCCTGGAAATGCATCCATAAGACCATAAAATTGATTTCTTTCTTTCTTTCTTTCTTGCTCGTTTTTCAGTTACTGTTAAAAACAAATAGGCCATCAGTGTAGGGGCACCTGCCAAATACTGGATCTCAGTGCCGCTGCTTCTCAGACAGATTGACTGTGTCTGTACAGTACACATGATCACCATGCATCTGAGAGCCAAACGCTCATGCTCGTCTGCTCCCCTGCGTTGAATTCTCCTTTGTGTTACCAATCATGAGTTAGTGTTATCATATTTAACTCGCAGCTATTCACAGAACTCTATTATAAGGAGTGGGTGCAATGCATACACAAAGAGCATGTGACGTGGCTCCGTAATTTAACTCAGACAAGGGGTTCACACAGAGAGACAGACAGACTCCAGGTAGGCCTGGGAAACTTATTTGCACATAATATTATGAGCAAATGTGCAACGGAGATGAGAATCCAAATTCAACACCCACATAATTAATAAAGCGGGGTATCAGTCACGTCGGCAGCGGGAGTTACCTGGAACACCGGCGCCAACCGGAGCGACAGGAGCGGCGCTAATCAGTGTGTGCACACGGAGGTGTCCGCGCACAACTTCAAAAAAGCAATAAGCTTCCCTTGGCCCCCGCACTGCCATTTCACACATGAGCGAAATCAGTGATGGGGAAGTACTGCGCTGGATATTGATAAATAATTATGAACAATGGAACACACTTCCCTATACAGTGAGCTCAGTGGATGGAATGACTTCATATAGAGAGTAACGTTGGCAGAGAAAGAGAGAGAGAGAGAGAGAGAGATGGGGGGGTGGGGTGTGGGTGAGGAGACGAGGAGTTGCCTGGCTGAAAGTGTGCAGCAGAAATCTCGGTGTAATTATGCAGTGTGAATGCTGTTTACTGGGAATAGTGGAGCTGTGAGACAGTGCTCTCTCTCCATAAGCACACAACCTCAGCGACTCCTGCCTGCTCTCCATCTTGGTATTGATAAACAGTACATACTGTATGTTTCTGACAGCAAACACCAAAAAATGTCAGAGAGAAAAAAGGTGTTAAAAATTATATTGAGATATAACACTCACATTTCTGGAAATATGAAAATATAATGTTGGAAGGAGACAACAACAAAGAGCAGACAAAGAAAGAGAACCCAAACAATGGCCCCCTGAACCAAATGAATACAGAATCAATAGAAGAGCCAAAGGTGAAGATAAAGTGTCTGAGGGTGAGAGACTGATAGAGAAAGAAAGCAGAGAGTCTGAGCAAACAGAGGGAGCGAGAGATAGAGGGGACAGGAGAGAGAGAGAGAGAGGGTAGGAGAGAGAGCGAGAGAGAGGGCAAAGGCAGATAGAGAAAGCAGGAGAGGCAACAGAGAACATGAGGGAGGGAATGAATGTGTGTGTATGTGTGTGTGAGAGAGAGAGAGAGGGAGAGAGGGAAGGAGAGCGAAAGAGAGAGAGCGCGCGCATACAGGGAGGAGAAAGGGGCAAAATGAGACCAAATTTTCTTTGGCAATCTCCCTGTTCCTGCTGCAGGTGCTAGGCTATTTCACTAAAGCAGGCCAGACGAGAATGTCATTAGTTCCTAAGCCCCAGGTGAATTTGCCACTGTTCCACATGATTAACCCAGATAATTGTGTGTTGATAGTGAGCATGGTCGATGGAATACAATTTTCAGGCAGAGATTCCTAAACAAACAGCTCAGCAACTAGCTTGGGGGAGGCGTAGCCCAGCGCAGGTTTTTGAGATGCTGGCTGCGTTTTCGGCGACCAGAGCAAAAGAACATCCTGTGAGTTTCTGCCAAAAGGCTCTGCGTGCGAATGATGTTCAGAGACAGCCTGGAGGACGTTTAATCAGCTTTGTGATTTACTGATGTAGACTCATGCAGATTTGATTTCTGATGAAACATTGTAGTGCAGCTAATCACTGTTGTCTTTGTATAAAGTGTGAAGAGACAGGGCTAAAGTCTATGGGCTTTTGAGATTTTACAAGTGTAACAAATTCAGACATTGTTTTGTAAGGCTGTTGGTTGTGAGGTTGTTTTTGTGCTTGATAACAGCATGAAAAGGATGGATCAAATTGTTGAACTTAAACACAGTGACTGCCTACACAGACACTTGATTAATAATAAAAAAATAATAAAAGGGGGATGAGAAGCGCCAGATTTGTGAAGTGTTCATTTTTGGTCAGTGTTATTGCCTTGCTCAGCTTCATTTAAACAGTTTCTTTACCACTACTGAGTTAAACAGGCATTCTGTAGGGTTACCTTTGTAAGGCTCCTGTCTGTCTTGCACAGGGCCTATAAAACCTTTTTAGTGGCTAAACAAGTGTGTCTGCTTTGACGTTAGAAATCTGCCAGGTTACTCAGTTTCATAGCTGTCTGACCTTTCTTGCCGCTACTGTGATATGTCCATCAAGGTAGCTCTGTTTATTTATTTATTTATTTATGTATTGTTTTTTGCTACTGACAGTATGTGAACAGTAGATACATAGGCTACTATATAAGTTCTAATATGCTGTTGTGGACTGACGCAGAACTGAATTAACCCACACATTCTGTGGCTAACCAACAACTCGGTGGCAGACATAAACTACATTAATTCAAACTTTCCAGAAGCTCTGATACTGCCTTAGATGGTGGCAAAACCAGTGGGAACCTTTAGATAAGTGTGGTGAGTTTACGCATATGAGCATGAGTTAAAGTAACAATATATAGATCTTTGTCATTAAATTTGATGTAATTTTGGTAACTCTGTTCTACTGAGTGTATTGAAATTACAGTCATTAACAGAGCTGTGTGTAAGTTATACTTTTATACTCAAAAATTTTAGCACAGAATGGCCTAGCAACACCAACAGAATGTGTAGAAACAACCCTCTTGATGTTATGTTATAAAATGCCCTGAGCACCATTTTGTCCAGATATCCACTGAAGTTAGCAAATCAACAACCTGGTTCCTATAATATGACGTTTGACAATGTGGCTACTGTATTGAATAGCTTGCGAATCATGACTGTGTTTCCTATAATATGCCAAACGACTATGTTTTCTATAATGTCTTTCCTATAATATGCCAAACGATTATGTTTTCTATAATGTCTTTCCTATAATATGCCAAACGACTTATGTTTTCTATAATGTCTTTTCCTATAATATGCCAAACGACTATGTTTTCTATAATGTCTTTCCTATAATATGCCAAACGACTATGTTTTCTATAATGCCTTTCCTATAATATGCCAAACGATTATGTTTTCTATAATGTCTTTCCTATAATATGCCAAACGACTATGTTTTCTATAATGTCTTTCCTATAATATGCCAAACGACTATGTTTTCTATAATATGCAACGACTATGTTTCCTATAATATGCCAAACGACTATGTTTTCTATAATGTCACGTTCGACCATGTGGCTATTAAATAACAGTAAAAAGCATAGCTGTAAAAGCAATAAGTAAAAGCAAAGCTGCGTTTAAGACCACAAAAAGTATTCTATTAGAATAGCCGCTTAGCAGCTTTATTCACTGTTCCTCATTATGTTCAAGAGCAGCTTTCTGTGGTGTGTAACTACTGCTAATCCACAAGCTGTCTGCTTTTACGTTACATCCGGGTTGGCTGGCGTGTATGAATTGCAATAAAAATGAAAACCTAAAAAAAGTTGCCTCTGTGTCCTGCCTACACAGGGCAGTAGCTTGGGAGTAGTAGCTCTCCATCCATTTAAGAGCAGCTCTCCAAAGGATCAAGGGAAATGTAAATGATCTCAACTCTATGTAGCTTTTCTTCACTATTTGAGGTATCCTTTTTTATCAGATAATTTGTTTTAGTACCACCTCCAAATTAATTTGGATGGCATAAAGTCATCTGAAGGGTGACTAACAGTGCCAAAAAGGCTCTGTGGTTTTGAGTGCCTTTTAGTTAGCTAGTCCACTAGTTTTACACCAAAAACTACATAGTGTTGCTTTAAGAATATCACAGTTTGTAAAGCTGCTAAACTCTCGAACTCAGACATTCTGCCCTGCCTGGTACAAAATTATTCTTTATCCCACTTCACTGCTCTCAGATGATGCAGATGGTTTAATCAGTGATGTTGGTTGGCTATGCGGTGATGTTATCAGGCTATTAGCAGGAAATATTTTTCTTCCCACAAACATGACAACTGTACAGCAGATGTGTAAACTGTTAAGACATAATGTCAAACAGCATAGGGTAGCTCTCAGCCATATTGCCTTTGCTGAAGTAGCTCCTGGACAAAAAAAGGTTGGAGAAGCCTGACATTAATTGCATTAATTAACTGCATTAATTTAGGAGTTTCAGTGCTGAGTGTAAGACAACACTTGTCTTCAGATAGATATATTGATTCATAGATCCCGTGATTACTGACACATAAACACAGCACACTGTGAATTGTAGTGAACACTTCAGTGGCACCTGGGGAGCAAGTAAGGACTGAGAGGCCTTGCGGGCAAGGGCACCTTAGCTGTGAATGTGGACATGGTGAGAGCTATGTTCAACAACTCCTGCTACACACATTTTTCCAACCATTCAGGGACTGATTCAGCCACCCTTCAATTAGAGGCCCCTAACCAGTCGGTGCCAGCTGCCTGTAGACTAAATCCTTCTAAATGTTCTCAAAGCCATCTGATATATTATTCCTGGTGTGATGGTAGGGAACAAACTGACCTACAAACCAGTGCACATGTGCAGATGCCTGCACAGACCTTTAGTTTGAAACAAACCAAACATGCAGAAACAGACCCTCAGAATGGAAGCTTAAGTGATTCAATGTCCAAACAAACCTACAGCTTAGGTTGAGGGGTGGCAAGTGGATGACCACATTCATGGGGCGCTTTCACCAGACTAGCTACAAGCACGACCACTTCAGTCATTCTGACGCTTCCTGTAGCGTGCCTCCTTCCTGACATCAGAAACAGAACAAAAGCACTTTGTTGACAGTTGACCTGTTTACGTGACTAAATATATGAGAACACCGAATTCTCATCGGGTCAGCTGTTAAACAATACAGTTTCAATCTTCAAGCAGTAAAAATGTGAATATCTATGTGACTGTGACCACATGAATCTCTCAGAAAATCAGACTAAAAGAGGTGTGAGGTATGAGGTATAACCCCAATTTAGAAAAGGTTTGGATGTTTATAACTTTCCAAAACATGCAAGACACATAGTAGTGGTAGTAGTAGTAGTACTAGTACTTTATTTGTCAATTTCTTCATATATACAAGACATACAAAGGAATCAAAATTACCTTCCCCATTCCCCCTGTGGTAGGGAGAGCAAGAGGTCGCCCTCACCCATGTAAGCCCATTATATGTCTCTGGCCTATACTGTATCTCCTATTGTGCAAGTTCAATCTGACTCAAATTTCTTGGAAGCACACCATATTTTACCAATATTCTGTCCATAGGGGCACGACAAACACAGCATCTTAATATCTTAAGAACCACAAGACGTAAAAACATGAGATTTGGTACCATTTGATCTGGCCCCATTTGCTCATTTGCCCATTTCCAAGTTCTACAACATTCTCGTTTAAAGAAAGTTTATTTCAGTTTATTTTTTTATCATTTTTGTAACTACTACAAGACAGCGTGTTGTCAAAAAGCAAAGCTGAGAGACAAGACCTAAAACAATGACGTTAAAATTGATATCCACATGCACATGCTTTTGAAAGTTTTTGACATTAGACCAGACAAGCAATTAGCTAGGCTAGTGCCACCTAGTACCTCCGCTCAGTATTGCATTTAGCTACAGTACAAAGTCAGGGAACACTTCGGTTTGCATTTTCTGTTGATGAATCAACAAATAGAAATTGAAGGCAGATCCAACTGGTTTAAAGTTTAAAGTGTCCAAAGTTCCCACCCACCACAAAGCATATCTATCGGAGTGTCCAGACTCTTTGTGAGAAGGCTAACAGGTTAACAAACAATACTAATAATACTAGCAATCACTTGTAACAGTTATGTTTGCCACAGAATGCCATATCTACATACAAAAAACCTATTCACAATCAAGGTGAAAGTGAATACAATTGTTTGGCAACAGGGAATATTTTGTTTTTAAAATACTGTTCAAACCGGAAGATGAATATGCATATTAAGTACAATTTAGTAGGCTATGCAATTTTACATTGATACCATGAAATTGTTCTCTGAAGTACAGCAGACATAAAAGTGAGATTCTGAATGAGGGTCTAGAACATTCCCACGAGCTGTGTGTAGAATATTAAGAAAAGGGATCAAAGAAGGGAAGGACTTGTCTTTTTCTCATGACTGTGATAGGGAGAGCAAGAAGATAGGCAGACAGAGTCAGGGCTGAGGCAGCCAATTCCCCAGATGCATTCTGGGAGTTGAACCTGGCAAGAGAAATTAGCACCGCTGCTAAGAGAAAAGGATAATCCCTCCTCGGTGGAATGCCATGCCAGCTGGATCCAAGACGGATCTCGCTGTTTCCTTATTTCCCGCTCAAAGTTTATTTATTAAGAGGATAAGCCTGCCTTTACACAGTGTCTCTAAAGACTGGGCTAGAGACATTGCCTCATGTGTTTGACTTGGCTCCCACAGACTCTGCTCAGGTGCCCTCTGATGCGACGCGGGAGTTAGATCCCTGGTCACATTTTTTGGTTGTTACGCAGTGACACATATAACACTAGCTTTCATGTTGCACACTTTTTGTCTTTTGTTATTAGAAATTAAATTATTATGAAATTAGGTAGATACTGTAGATCCTGTGTCAGTGTGTCACTGAAACTTGAAATCAGGTGGTCAGGATCAGTGTTCCAGCCATTCTGATTCCAAAGCTTCTACCTTAGTTGTTTTTTTGTCTTCCTTTTCACAGTTTGGACAGTTAACATTCATATGGGAAGTGGAAGTGGTATTTATCATTTTATTAATGAAAAGTGATTTTTAAGCTATCATTTCTTACCTGTATCCCTTTAAAAAAAACTCCACTGATCTCATGTAATATACACGTCTGGTCAGCGATAGCCGTTGTCTGTCAGCAGATCCATGTACGCATTTCAAACCCATAATTACACCATCCACTGCAACTATGCATAGCCTCTCATCCTCTTAGCCAAACAATAAACATCATACTAATGTCTGGGATCATTAATGCTTATCGTGGACCTGGTTGTTAACTATACTTGTGGAAAAAGCAATTAATTTGTCTGCACAGCATGTGTGACAGGTTTTTTTGCTCCTATGGATAGGTTGGATGATGACACTAGTGTAATTATATGGTGTATGGATAGTCATCAGAGTTGTGAAAAAGTGAACAACTCTTTAAAAAAACAGTGGTAATTATCGCAAATGATTTTTTCCCCCTTTTTTTCAAATAAGAGCATGGAATCACATGTGCATATACAGCCTCTGCTTTGGGGGTGGTGGCAGCAAGAAGGTAGCAGGCTCAGGAACCTGGCTGGTATCTTGAAAATGGTTGGTTTGAATCCCAGCTGCCACCGCTGTGCCCCTGCACATAACCCTAAAGCAACCCTAAGTTACTCTAGGGGAGACTGGTCCTGAAGTAACTGACAACTGACAAGTGTAAGTCACTTTGGATACAAGCATCTGCTAATTGAAAAATGTAAAAGTAGTTTTTTTGGAAGAGATTTATGCATGGCACTACATAGATACGGTTTGAATCATTCCATAGCCCTGTTGTTCGAGGTCACAGAGTGCTATCAGTAGGAAAAAGAACAGGAAATTTTGATTCTTTGATTTGATAGACCTAATAGTGAACCGGCAGCTAACACTAACTGAATGGGGCACAAAAACTCACTGTCAATTTAATTTTCCTATGGCCCATTCAGTTAATGCTAATTACAGGTTTGCTATTTGGTCTGTGTTGTATCAAATTTTCTCGTTCTTTTTCCCATACAGACAGCACTCAGTGACATCAAACAGTAGAGCTATGGACTGAATCACACCGGATTTCTCCTTTAAGGGCCCATTCACACTGCGAGCATGGTGAGAACGTAGCGGGAACACCTTCTTACCGCTTTAGCTTCTGTGTGCATGCTGACAGGTAAGAGCTTGTACTTTGCCTGGATATGTGTGACACGAACCACAACGTAACAGTGAGACAGTCTGAGAAGGGAACAGAAGGGATGTCATGTTGGTGTTGTGTGGCAGCAGTGTTTTTCAATAAATGTTTTTGGTGCGTTGAAGACATTTCTGGCAGAGGACTTATGCCCTGCTTGTGGTGTGAATTGGGCTCAAGGGTTTGCTTCAGGGCAGGGTAAGACTGTTCACTTGTGCTACCAATGTCTCCTTAAACTGTTTTAACAATGTATTTTCGTGTATTCTGAATATATGTAGGCCAATTCAATCAGAATAAAAGAGAATATGTTAATTTTTGGGCTTTTAGCTTTTTTTGTATTTCATGATTTCATGATTTTTTAAATTTTATTTATTTTTTATAATTATATATATATATATTTTTTGTTGTTGTTGTTTGGCCAAATAGTTTTTTGAACAAGACAAAATATGCGTGCATTACACTGTACAGACAAAGAAAGTAATTTATTATGTTTTCTCTAGTGACTGAATGCATATTCATGTGAAGAAAAGTCACAAATGTCTCCTGCACCATTTCACTCGTTTCAGCGGCAAATGAGAAGATCGGCCTGCGTTCAGAGAGCCATGATCTGGGTCGCCTACAGCGGTGCATATTAGCATATCATTATCACATGATCAGTTCTGTTATTACTTTACGACTTTGCTGTTTGACTTTGTAATGATGTTGTGTTGTCAGTATGTATATGCAAAGAGTACGCAACTTCAGGAACTTTATTAGATGAGTTTTTAAGTCATCTGTAGGTTAAAACCCACTTCTATATTTCATATGGTGGTTTTCATATAAGCTCCGTATTGTCTGTCTGTAGGGTTGTATTTCCACAGAGCTTTCTGATTGTGTCTCTATTCTACTCTATTCTATATTTGCCGTGAAATCTTTCGTTGGTCATTTGGTAAAACTGCAATGTTCCCAAAATATTCCTCTTCATTCTTAAGGTGAAGATGAAGAAATCGTCCTTTTGAACCATTAGAGCTTTGGTTCTTGCTATGTTGTAGGTCCAGGTTGTGATTCACGGGTAGAGAGGCAGGTACAGTATTAGATTTAGTGGTCGCTGAGTTGCTGTTGGAATTACACAGTTACTGTGAAGTGCTAAATCTGGAGCGGAGAGCAGGTGTTTTGGTGTAGTGAAGTGTTGGATTTTAAAGAAGTGCAGGTGTATTGGGGTTAGAAGACTTGAGGTGAAACGGCGTTAAATGAAGCTGTTCGCTATGGTTTATGGTAAAAAAAATCCATTTGCAGGTGCAGTTGTCGACGTGTGTTTTTGGATTTGTGGGAGTGTGGGGACAGTGCGGTGTTAGAATTCCTCCTGACAGATGAATCTGACTGCCAAGTGCGTCTCGCAGTCAGATCTGGATCTCACTGCTGAGCAGGCAGGCAGACAGGCAGCCTCTCGTGAGCATCCTAGCATCCTTGTGCTAACGAGCATCTCATCGATTGGTTCGGCAGAGGCCAAGATAAGAGAACAAATAGCCGAAATAGACTGAGGAAAGGGGTCAGGGACTGCATACTGATGCAGAGAGAGAGAGAGTGTGCTTGCCTGTCTCCCAGCAGCTTTCATTCTGTGTCCCTCTCTGTCTCCAATGCTCCCTTAGAATAGAGTAACTTTGAAACATCCTTACATGAGAGGTCTGTTTTGTGACAATTTGACTGAAACACAGAATCAAATGTCGTAAATCCAAAGGATGACTGTAGCATTGGATTTAATGTTTCAATTTGTATGGAAGTCCTTTTATGATCATGCTTGGTGATGTAGTTCTCTGATACAGTACGTTTTTCAGGGCTGGGTGCATATTCAGTCTTTGAGTCTGATCACAAGTGTTCAGACAAAGCAGAATACGTGAGGCCTATAGAGATCTGTGAGAGTCAAGAGTTTGTTTCCACTCTTAATGCCAACTTGTAGGTGGGATGTTACACTGAGGATTTTATTTTAATTCTGTGATTTTTATCACTGTGTGATCCTTGACCAGAGAGAAAAAAAGAAATGTTATAAAATATAAATGTTACATATTGTCTGATTTTATTGTGATTATGTAATTTCATGCCTGGATCATCAGACCCAGATCTAGACTTCATTTCATATTTCAGTCTGAAAAGCTGAGAAACCAAGTAGATACAAATAAAAAGTTTCCTGTAGCTAAAACTCATGAAACTGTGATGGACTGACAGACTGCAGTTACAATGGCTTCGGCTGCTCCTCATCTTCTGTTTCCATGCTTGCTTTCTCTCTCTCTCTCTCTCTCTGTCTGTCTGTCTCTCTCTCTCTTTGTCTGCCTCTCTCTCTCTCTCTGACTTTCTCTCTGCAACAGATGAGTGATAATTATGCAGCATGGTTAGGAGATGGCAGTGCAGGAAGCAACCAGGGGAGGCTGGAGAGCAATAGTGTCTAATTGGACTATGTGATTACACTGCCTGACTGTTAGAGTAGGGAATTAGCCAACAACAGACTTGCCTGATCATGAGGGAGGGAAAGTTGCAGGTGATGACACTGATGTTACACTAATTACTTCACACACACACACACACACAGACACATACCTTTTTCTCCATTAACACCATACACACACTTGTACACACACTGTACATGAGAGTGTAGGATGACTGACCATGGTCAATGCAGCTTTTTCCAGTCAGTCTCTAAATCGGGTACTGTATGGCTGTGATGGAGTGTTTGCAGTGGCTATATGAACCATGTTTCATGGTCTACTGAATGAGAGCTGCATTGCACTGGACTGCACAGTGCTGTGCTGTGCACTTAACTGACCTGTCAAATGACAACGCAGGTCTGGTAAGTACTGACAGACCACCGCCTCTTAGAGAATAGAGTGTGGAATAGAGTGTATCAGTCCCAGATGGTCCATCCAAACCCCTGAGCCTCCATTGAGGGATGATTAGTGGTGTAGTGATCTCTTGTTCAAGATTGAGAGTTCCTGTATTCAACAGTGCTCATGTGTCAGGTGCAGGTTATTGATCTGTGCCTTATATATATAGGATGTCTTGTGTCTTCCTCTGTAAGTCCTTTCTTTGAAGAACTCCATCTGTTTTTCTTGAACAATAGCCTGTCTTCAGAAAGGCTTGGCAAAATTGGACTAAGAGCAAATTGACTATAGAGACAAAGCCAAATGTGTTTTGATTTTGTGTCAGTGGATATATCCATAAATAAGTGTCCATAGTGGTTGAAAGCATCACTACAGCAGCGATAGCCATCTTAGAAAGGTCTTTTCTTGCCCTTAGTACACTCCTCCATGGTTTGTGGTACCAGTCTGCCTTGAATGGCCACCTGAAACATTTTTAAAAGGACATTTGTCATTTGAAAAGTTTTGCGAAAGCCAAAAAAAAAAAAAAAAAAAAAATCTGGGTTTATTTCCCAGCTTAAAACCGAAAAAGTGAACTTTTAACATGTAAAGTGTTACTACTACACTAGTCGGTAAATCAAATGACACCCGACAAATTGAAAGGGTAGAGATGGCTCAGTATAGAGTTTCTTTAACCAACTGGGAATGAAACCTCAGAGAATTTCCTGAGTTGCTGCTGAGGCATAAAGACCATGGATATGAATATGGAGGCCCCCTCTTTACTCTGTCCCCTCTCAGCCTGGCTCTCAGCAGCCGGGAGGATTGTGTGTGCAGGGGTCGGCCTCCGCTCCTAACCCTTGTATCAAAGCTACAGGTGCTGCACGAGTGCCGCACATCAAAGGCTGCGGACGACGCTAATAGAACAATGTTCTTCTGGAGAACGCCGCCTTTGAAACACCTCCTCCTCGATCCTGGTGACAAAGCCTCAATTAGACGACATCAGAGCCGAGCGGTGATGTCTCGTCCGCCCAGGGCCCTCATCCTGCTCTTGATTCGCCGCTGTTTTTGTTTGGGTAAATTATGAAATCGCACATTGTCAGTCTTTGTTGTTTTTAATCAATCCGTAATAACAACAGCGTTGACTGGAGACATAGAATTAGTGTAAACAACCAAGCCATTAAGATGAATGTATTAACAGTGACTGGTAAACAGAAACTGTTTTGGCACTGACAGTGGGGTAAAATGTACCAGTAGAAATGCATGCAACCTACAAAGATGGAAAGTAAAATTGATTTAATTAGGCTATAGAACATTCCAGAAGTTGACAGTAGTAACAGAAGTAGCCTATATATTAATTTCTTGTCAAGCACCATTCAAGAACATCATCTACATCGATTTCACATGGTGATTGGTCAAAAATGGGGCAATAGACTCATATGCATGACCAAGAATATCCCTGGATGATGAAATGTATTAAATAAATACCCCATTGTTGTGTGGCAATACAATCTATCAAATGCAATCTATTTTTTTAATCTAAATGCATATCTTTAGTTCTATGATAGGCCACTAGATGTCACTACAAGATACGCTTAAAACTTTTATTTGGCCGAAAGTTGTCTCCCGCAGACCATACGGTCAGCGGTCAGTTTTACACACCACACGGATAAAGATGCTGAAATATTGGCCTATTGCTTCGTATTTTAAAATCTTAAAAAAAAATAACGCAAATTGAATAAAAACTGATTTTATGTAACATTCAAGTAGGCTATTAGAAATTGAATTAATTGAAACATGTGGTCTGGGATAAGATATTTTAATTATTTCCTCACAAATCCAAAGTCTATAGTCATATCACATATAGGTTATCTGCCTCTGTCGCCCACATTTCGTTTCGTGCGCATCACACGACGCACAGCTTTGACCACACCGCTAATGTTGAGGGAACAGTTGGTCTATTTATGCATCAAAATATTCATTTTACTTTAACATACAACAACTTGTTCATCGTCATTTACAATAGGCTACAACTCAGAGTAACACGAAGTCATGCTTTGAAACGAGGATAAGGCAAGAACCCGAAAGGTAGCTACTAGTAGTGGCATTGATTAAGTTTTAACAACTTCAAGAGGCGCCTCCTTGAAACGGTGGTTGGCATCACGACTGCCGCTTAAACACAAAGGCTACTGATGAGGTAGGAGAATTGCCCTCTTTTTCAGCAGTCTTAGCTACCACTTACAACAAAACCTGAAGGGCTGTCACCTTTTGGGTTTATGAATCTTAATGACTCTAGATAGAGCATGCTTGTAGCCTATCTTTTCATGAATTTGGAATATATTTGGCCAACGTCCCAGTTACCAAAATCTTTTGTGGAGAGCGATTTATCTGTGAAGCTTTTAGACAACCATTTGTCTTAAACCACTATAATTTCGAGACACTTCAGTAGAAAAAAAATGCAGCTTCTGTTGTCCCTGTTAACTGGCAGGCCCCAATCAAATCTTCAGGTGATATTTCTCTGTAATGAGCAAAATTATCAAGGTTACAAAGGTAAAATTGAATACATAATCCTTTTCATATTTTCCTGTTCAACGGAATTTCATTTACCTTTTTTGGTCTACACCACTGCCTGTCTTCATATCACAATAAGCACCAGTAAGCCAGTATCCTCAAAGAGATGCAGAATTTGTTTTAATTTTTGTCCATTGGTTTCATTGGCTAGATTGGCAGATGTAACTACTGTTTAATTGTGTAGAACATAATTCTAAAGTTATGGAATGTTTAGTTTACAGGCCACTGAGACTGTAGGCTATAAATCATTATTTACCACACTTCTGCTGTTATCTAATGGTGTGGAGATTGGACAGGAGAATTGTACTAAACAGTTTTGCTGTTTTTTTCATGTAATTGTATGTCCACACACCACACAGCATGCCAGGTTTGATGGGAGCTGTGTATGTTTGAACGAATGTGGCCTATAGCATGAGGGCCCCTGCCCGTAACTTATTGTTGTTTTGTCATGTGTAGTCTTCACAATGACTGCATGCAAGACAGTGAATAAGTGAAAAACAGGGTCTGAAGTTTTCCATATGCTGAGGCCAGTCAGTAATGATGTGCGCTTACAAATTATGAATCACTGTTCCTATGATTCATGCTTTAGTAATACTGCTGGCAGTAATTTGAGAAGTATGCATGTGTGTGTGCAGTGAACTGTAAATATTACTGGACATTACTGTCAAGACTTTCACACACACACACACACACACACACACACACACACAAAGACAGAATGAGAGGAGCTGAACAATACATCAAGAGTACATCAAGCAGCTCTGAAAACGTCTTACTGGTCCACACTGTCTCAGGGGTCTTTTGTGTCCCTGCTCATCATAGACACACTTACTATGGGTAAAAATAGCCCTGCTACAGCTGCTCTCCAATGTCCACCACACATAAAGGCTGGACGGGGAGAGACAACAGAAAAGTATTAATCCATTTGTATGATATGTTTTCTTTTCGCTAAATCTGTCTGGATGGCATCAATGCACTTTGTAAGACATTACCAAGACATGCCTTCAAAACTGCAGGGAAAAAAAGGAAAGCGATTCTAGACATTCTTTTTTAGTACATTTCCATAACATTTGATTTGTTTACATTGTCTGACGTTGTTGTTCTTGTCGTCATTATACTGGATTTGGCTCCATACAGAGGAGGAATTTCACTTCATGATGACGATCCCATGCAGAGTAGCATTGAAAGGATGATGCCAGTGTTCTTTAACATGCTGCCAAAGTGCCTGGCATTTGCATGTTTGTCAGAGCTCGCTATTCTACCAAATGATCACATATTACATAATAGTCTAATGAAGGCATTGTAAATCCTTGTGATTATCATTAAGTGGCAAGGCCATCTGATCTTCCTCCTTCTATGTAACAGCACATAAAGTGTAATGCAGTGGGGCAGTTGGATGGCCACAGAAGCCTTTGATTGTTAATTGTAATTGTAATCCACGCATGAATATGTGAGATGAGCTTGTTTGAAATCACTTTTGCTGGCCTTCCTCCTCATCCTACTAATACTTTAAAGAGTGTAATCTAAATGAAGTAGTATTTAAAACAAATTATGGACAGACACAACTGGAGAGGACAGTGCTGTCAAAATGATATTATAGCAGTCTTTTAGGTGGTAGCATTTTCTTGTTGATAAAATACATTGTGCAATACATTCTATTATCAGCTGTGCAATTTCAGTTTAAATGGAGTGTGTTTTTTTGGCTAGTGATAATAGCTGACTTTTTTTAGTTAGTTAGTGATAGGTAGTATCAAAACTTAAAGTGAGCTAAAAAAAATAATAATCTTCATTGCAGATTTTGATATAATGGAAAGATTTTGGTCTCAGCTGGGTTCTCTGGTCTCTTTGTATTTGTTCTCTTAACAGAGCACATAATGCAAAGTTTGGGCAATCTGAAGTTTGTGGGTGGTGCAGGCCATAAGTGTTTGTTGGACTTTCCCCATGGTTTCCGAGTTCCCCTCGATAAAAATCTCTCGGCAAACTCAGTTGTTGCAAAGAATTCAGTTTATCATCTCACAGGTCTGCGACCAAACTGCAGTGGGCAGCTTGAACAATCTCTCCCCTGATAAACACATGGCAGTTATTCTTTGGCCTGATACCAGATGGACAAACAGGTAGAGAGAGAGAAAGAAAGAGAGAGAGAGAGAGCAGAGAGAGAATGAGAGCGAGAAAGAGAGAGGGAGTGGGTGAGAAAGTGAGTGAGGGAGAGAGAGAGAGAGAGAGAAAGAAAGAAAGAGAGAGTTTTGTTATCCCCACCGGTGCCATTACTGTTCTCAATCAACTCCCTTGTTTGAGCTACTCTCAGTCAATTAAAGAGAGTCGGAGTTACAAATTTGTTACAAATTAAGCTTGTTGAGATCCTCTGGAGTTGAGATTGGGGGCAAAAGGGATGGGGGGATGGGTGAGGGGGGGGGGCAGACAGTTATTTGGGTGAGTGTACCTGAGCTCCCCAGACTCCCCCCCCGCCCCTCCCATCAAACCCACCCCCTCCATCTCCATGCTAGCCTACCTAACCTGTCCCATGTTCTGGACCCTGATCGGAGAGATACACAAGAGTTCGAACAGGGGGAAAAAGAGCCAGTCTCTCCCAGGGCTTTCTCCATTAGGAGAACAATCCAGCGCTTTGTTGTAAGCGGGGAGTGATGAGGTTGCAAATGGAATCCTGCAGGGGAGAGGAAACAAAAGCCGCCGGCATCATTTAGTGCAACCTGACCCCTCAGCAGGTGCCCCTCTTGGGCACTTTAATTGATCTCACTTGTTACCTATACCTCCCGATCAAGCCACTATCATCACTCCTCTCCCCCAAAACTCTCCCTCAATGTGCCCCTCTCCCCTTGTCCGAACCCCTTCATACCCCCCCACCCCCACCCTCACCCCTACTACCACACACACACACACACACACACACACACACACCTTTTTCAGTATCATGTCTGTGACCAGTGAGGGCAACAGGGGAGCACAGTGGAGCAGGGCAACCTAGTGAGGCAAGTCTTCCCCTCCTTTTCTTACAGGTTACATTTCACCAGGGCTAACCTTGCTCCTGCAACAGGACGCGCCCAAATATCCCAATTACACTCGTCCTTCTTGTCCTTTTGGAACAGGATTTCTCTATTTCCATCCAACCCCCTCCACCCCCCTCCCCTGCCCTGCCTTTAAAAAAAAAAAAAAAACGGGACACAAAGCAGACAATTGTACTGTACAGAGGGGACTTTGGCTGCCCAAATCAAGTTGCTCAAACAGGCATGTCTGTTTTAGAGGAAGCAAAAGAATCGCATGGGTGGGTAATTGGTCTTGTGGCTTTAATGGGACTTGACTGAGGAACGTAATAGGGCCAGTCAGGGTTATGTAAATGGTCATTCTGTGCAGTTTTTTTTATTTTATTTTATGCAACACTTTCATGAATCATCTAAAAGACAAAACTTTGCCCTTGTGCGTGGGAGTGATAGTGAGTGTTTTTTTTTTTTCCTGTGACCCTGCCACTAGGTGACCACTTAAGGCATAATAAGCTTATCCATTTGATATATATACCGTAGAAGTTAACTTCTAATGAACTAGTTGTGGATTTGTATAATACAAGTGCTCTCCTCGCTAGTTTTTCTTCTAAGGCACTTTGGTCCACTCTCAGTAATGCCACTGGATAATTAGCTGTTGATCTGCTGCGGTGGAAGGGGAAACTTGTGTGCTAGTGATTCAGTGACCTCATGGTTCCATTGTGCACAGAAACGAGCCAGTTGAGTCCTTTGTTTTCCCCTTTATCCTCACTTTGTCCCCTTGTCAGTGTGTTCAGAAGTTGGCACGGGGTGAGAGATCTCCAGGCCCTTCCGCTCGTCACGCATTTTGCGGCTGGCTGTCAACACAGGAGACGGTGAGGAGAGAGACGTTCAAACCCAATTAGTGAAATTCTTTCTGAATTTTTGAGAGCGAATCACGTTTTTATTTCGCCCCCGTCCGTCATGTGCCAATTTCACTGGAAGTAAGAGTGCCACCAATTAATGACTGTGGGCCCGCCGGCACCAGCCCTGGCACAAGCACAGCATGTTTCAAGTGTCGGGTGGCATCTTGCGAGGCCCACTTTTCGTCAACTGCAAAGCAAATGAAATTAGACTAATAGGAAGCTTGTTTCCACTCGCTGATTATAAGGCATGGAAGCTCCTGGGGCATTGCCTCCATCCAGGTCCTCTCTTTCCCGAGAACGAGAGCGTGAGCGAGAGAAAGAGGCCTGATGTCATTTCGGACATCAGCACGTCTCTTTCCCTAGGGTCACCTTTCGTTCAGACTCCAGTTGTTTTCCATGGAATGAGGGGGTTCGGAAATCTACACTTCCTTTGGGGTGTTAATTAGAGGGAACATCCGAAATTAATCAGCAAACTCACTAGGGCGAAGGGGGATCTGTCTGAAGGGCCTGAAACGTAGCGTGGGTCCAACGGGGAGAAACAAGCCCTCGGCTATGGACAGGGAGATAAACAAGCGCACAGACGGCGATCTGACACAAAAATTCATATAAGTATAAAAATGTACACTCATTTTCTTTGTCAGCTTGTCACATTGAATTATAAAGGTTGATTCGCTTATCTGGGATAAGTGAGACCACACAAGCCCAGTCATCTGCATATGATCATATGGTCAGCGTCGGAGGGGAGGACAGGCCTCTGCTAGCTTGCTAGCCTAGCAGCTTTTCCAAGGGCAGACGGGCAATCATTTCAATGACTTCTTCACAAGTAAGAAAATAGACAACCAGCTAGACATCCTGTGGGATTTTCACTCAAAGCCGGACTCTTAAGATGTGCGCTTGTTTGCTAAAATCCGTTTCACTTGCCCCAACACCAACTAGCAGGCCCAGACAAACCCTCCAAAAAAGCCTCAATCACACTTTTCCTTTCATCCTCTTTTTCAAACTGTCGACAAAGTCAACTATATATCCTTGTCTATATATTTTTTTTTTCTTTGATTTTTTTTCTGTGGTGTTTTTTTTCTCATTTTTGGCAGTCTCTCTCTAATTAGCAGGATGCCTGCAGGCTGTTTGTGACCTTTCTGTATGTAAATACACCCCTGCCTCCTCTTTCTAAATGACAAGAGCTGTGTGTGTGTGTGTGTGTGTGAGTGCATCTTTGTGAGTGTGTGTGTGTGTGGGTGTGTGTGTGTGTGACTGCGTCTCTGTATGTGTGTGTGTGTGTGCGTCTGTGTGAGAGAGACTGGGGCGGTCTGCAGATGGGATGACACCACTCAGGGCATGTTTGGCAGTTGCCACTGATATGACTGAGTGAGGTGTTTCAGTGTTGCCGTGGCAGCTGACGGACGCCTTGACAGGTGTGACACCGTAGCCCTGGTGCAATGCGAGGCAACTGGCGGCTGTCACTTCTGCGTTGTCTTCTCTAGAGACGCTCCTGACAAACTCCGGAAACCCCTCTAAGGTCTTCGCGGCTGCTGAGGATCTGCAGTGCACTCTGATGCTGTACACTGTATAATCGCTGCTACTGGGAGTATCTAGTCTCAGACTGAAGCAGGGAAACCAGGACTGTGAATATCATGGTCATGTATCCCAAGTGGGATTGGAGTTTGGGGGAAAAAACTGTTAATATTTGTTTGGTTGGTTTGAAATTGATTGGATGGGTTTATTACCACTTTTTCGTCAAATTCAAAGTGGAAAATGCTGGCCATGTCACTGTGCAGGATCTTATTATGGGGATTTCCTCTTTATTTTGTAACTTCCTGTATTTGCAACTGAAATTTAGATAAGGGAGAGAAAAAAACGGTGCTCAATCTAGTCATCTAGGTCTGGTAATGTAATTGTACATTAGCTGCAAGCTCTTTCAGTTCACACTGCTGGCAAAGTAAATAGTCTCTAAGTGAGAATGTTCAGCTTGCAAGAAGCAACTGCTAGCAACTGTTCCGCAGTGAATTCTGGGTGTTTTTAATTTGAGTCGTGTAGAGGACTTAGAGGGCCACCACTCACTCATTGAGGCCAGCAGTGGTGGTCTCTTATACATGGAGTGGCACAGACGCCCTGCTCTATTCAGAGGGAGATGCGGCTTCCATTTGAGATCTCCTATGAAGTGAAATTGAGAATTCATAAGAGAGTTGTGTGGTGGGAAAGGCTTGAACTGACTGAGCAGATTGGTTTCAAGTTAGTGCAAGAGCACGGCTAGAAATATGACAGAGGAAAAAGTTATGGAGTGGGGAACATAATGATACATCAAAGGAATTTTTATTATTTTTTTTAATTGGTTCAGTTCCATTGAAATGATCCAACAGAAACTGTCACCATCACTGACAGGAAATTTGGAGTCTGGAGAGAGGACACAAATTTAATATAGATGAATTCAGAATTATTTGAAATTGACACTTGCACTCAGTAAAGACAGAGTGGTTTACAGTTTTGATTTTTAGTTCAATTAGTAAAATTTTGTAATTATTAATATTTCAATGTAAAGATAATTAAAAATAAATATAATACAAATAAAAATAAAAAAATAAACTTTAAAAATGAAAAATATTGTAATTTTTTTCAATGGTTATTGACATTTTGTTAATCAGTCTTATGCCTATATTAGTGTGGGATTTGTTTGTTTAGTTATGCAACATAAATTAATAGAAAAAGAAAAGAGGATAAAGGAACATAATTAATGTATTATGTTAATTGTTATTGTTAAAACTATATTGTTTTTCCATAGATGCCAATATGAAAAAGACCTATATGAAATCTGTCATTGCATAGCCTTTTTTAGTCATCATTAGTGCAGAATGACAATATAGTATAGTACACTTGATAACAATATTACATCAGCTTACAGTTAGACAATTAATACTAATTTTATAGTAGTATATACTAATACTACAGTGGCATTTACTGATATTACGATAGCATATACTAATATTATGGTAGTATGTACTAATATTACAATAGCATATACTAATACCACAGCAGCATATACCAGTATTACGGTAGCATGTATTAATATTGAGGTAGCACATACTAATACGCTAGCATATCCCAATATTACAATACTATATACTAATTATGGAAGCATATAGAGTTAGACAGTTTGGAGGCAGTGATAAAGCAGTTAAATATAAAGTAAGGAAGAGTATTAGTTTGATGTGCCAGGTTTATTTATGTGTTTATTGATTATTTAGCCTATTGTAAATCTCTTTTTTGTGGAAGACAGAGTGAATTTATCAGGCAATAGCAAGTTAGGTCATTAGAGCTATTTCCTCATACTTTGCTGAGTGAGTATGTAAGAATATCAAAGGATCCCATTATGTTTTACACACATACAGTTGGAAGAGTAAGGGCCTTAATTTTCTCATTTGACTTTGGAAGTCAACCATTAACACTGCATTACCCTTAAATGGCTCTAAAATGCAACTATGCGTTGTACTTGTAATTGCACCAGTCTATGCACTGTTTATTGTGACGTGAATAGTCACAGCCATCGCAGCCCTTAACTCTAATGTACAAATGGACTAAAGTGAAGCGGTTTCAAATCCACAGAGACATTCTTGTTTTTTGGCCACATTAATATACATTTTTAAGCGCTTCATGAGTACATTACATTATGGACAGATTAATGGTGATCTGCATATTTCAAACTTTCGAGTGGCCTCCTAATTTGTAAAAAAAAAATAAAATAAAAAAAATAAAAATAAAACCTGATGTGCAAATGTGCTAATTTGGTATGGCAATTCATGCCCCATAAACTTTGCCAAAACACACAGTTCTTCCTACACTGTGCATGAGTGGTCACTCAGGGATTTTTATTTTACGGATCTGATTTTGTGTGTGTGTGTGTTTGTGTTTTTGTGTGTTTCTGTGTGTGTGTGTGTGTGTGACTTGGTGTGTATGTACCTTTATGTGTCTCTGTTTACATGCACACATAATGGTCAAGCAATGTATATGCATTGGCCCCTGTGTCATTTGAGCTCAGTGTTTTATAAAAGAGTAGTGTGTCTGTCTGTGTGTGTTTTAAAAGGAGCCGTCTAGCTCTTCCTTTATGAGAAGGAAACGGGAAGTGGAGTCAGTCACCAACTCCTGCTGGTCTCCAGGGGCTCAGGCTCCCCACAGTCATATTTATTCCCTCTAAAGTGCATAATTGTTGATGATGGGAGAGGCCGCACCGCTCTGTTTGCCGTGTAAAAGAGCCGCATTCAGGGCGGAGAAGTGGAGGAGGAATGCTACACCTGTGATATCGTTTGTCCCATTTGTTCGCGGTGGTTGCTTTCTAGCATGCCGGTAAAAGTAGAGTTACCCTTTTGACAAGCTTTGGTGGTGTTGCTGTGTGTGTGTGTGTGTGTGTGTGTGTGTGTGTGTGTGCAGCGGGGGGTGGTTAGTGAAAAAAAGTGCAGGGAGTGCAGTGGTGTCTCTTTTCAGGGAGGTTGGCGTAGGCCTGTGAAAGTGCATGTTTGGTGGAGGGGCGTAATCAGCTGGCAGGCGTGGGTCCCCCCCTTACCTCCCCCGATAAAGAAGGGGGTCCCAGTCAGATAACTCCCCCCGTGACCCCTGGGAGGGTCAGCCTAGGGCCCGCATTGTGTGCTTGTACACTGACCACAAAGAGGGCATCCAAAGCTTTACTCTTCTCCAGACACCTGCTCTCTGTCCATCTCTCTCTCTCCCTCTCTTTCCCCCTCCCCTCCCTCTCTTTTTTCCTCTGTCTATTTATCTCTCCCTCTCTCACTTTCTCTCACCCTCTTTTTTTTCTCTCTCCCTCTCTCCCTCTCCCTCTTTCTCTGGGCTGTGGAGAGTTGTCTGCAGCCGGGGCACAAACATTCTGCACAGACACTGATGCAGGGTGACCGAACGGAGCCATTCACTGCGAGCCTCCGGGGGAATGGAAGGCAGAGCAGAAGGCAGACAAGCCAACAGAACAGAGAAAAGCAGAGAGAGAAAAACAGAGAATCCAGTTCAGTTCATCAGGGTGCAGGTCTATGAGAAAATAAATGTAATTCTATTCCACATATGCAGTATTACGCAGCATTTTTTATTTAAACAATTACATGACTTGGTGAAGTTTTATTAAGCAGGATTTTGCTCAAAACTGACAAAATATTAAATGTTCTTATTTATGAATTACTATAGTATTGAAGGTAATTGTGTTCATTTATACAAGATTGTAAAGTTGAGAAGGAGAGACTAGAACTTAGAAGTGAAAGTTTGTCTTGAAAAGTTGTACTTTTTTTTAATTACTCTGATATCACAGGCAGACTGCATATGACAGTTCTGTGTGAAATCTCATATGAACTGTGTTTATTTACTGGTGCAGAGTCTGTTCTGTGTTAATGAAGAGCAGTATGAACAACTGCCAATTTCCAACAATGATCCCATCCATTCTTACCACTTGCAAATCACACACCATATTCCACAATTATCCACAATTAATTCCTATGGAGGCATGTAGAAATTACGTAACTCAGCAGAGTTCTGTGCAACTTTGGAAACGTAAGGAAAGGGTCATTAAATATGCATTGCGATTTTGTGGGATGTCTTGACATATGTTGTGTAATGTGGTCTCATTTTAATCACTTTGCATGGCTCATATAGTGGGATAGACTTGTATTTTCATATTGACATTAAATTGGAATTTTATCTCTATAGAAAATGAATGTATAGGTAGGTATAATGATATAACCGAATCTTATAAGTGTTTAGCACTGTGATGTTATAGATTTGTACTTCAGCAGTGACACAAAAATGACCACAAAATTCAAGTAATACCAACAACAACTAAATAAAATGCGAAAAACTAAAATTTTATTGTCACCATCCGCGATGCAGTTAATGAACAGTCGTTAAATTAAAGATTACTCTTCATAAATGAATGCTTGAAGGCAAATAAAGAAAAAAAAAAGAATCCTATTACCGCCCCAAAAATATTTCACTCCTTTTTGTGAATGTGAAGATTGGAATCTTATGTGAGAGGAGAAGTGTTAATTAATCGGAGACAAACCTTTTGCCAATTAAATGTACTTTATTTCTCTCCCTTTTTCTCTCTCTCTCTCTTTCCCTCTCTCTCTTTCTCTCTCTCTCTCTCTCTCTCTTTTTCTCTGTTCGTAGCCTTGTTAATCGTCAGTGCAACACGAGATCGTTGTGTGGCACTTTGCCTCTGCTTCGATTTTCACGGTCCTTGCAGAAGAGAGAGAGAGGGATAGAGAGAGGGAGGAAAAAAAGCAGAAGGGGTTGAAATAATTTGTTTAATTTGGATCTGTTTCCCTCTCAGCAGGTGAGGGAGGGGAGGCGGGCACTGCTGCAGGGGCTGATGGGACAAGGGGCCGCTCGAAGGGCGCGGCCGTGTCACACTCCACTTCCCCCAGCTGCAGAGCCAACACACGCGCACACACACACACACACACAACCTCCCCAACACAAAACCAGGCCCCTAATTATCTCTGAATAGCAATTTTATTGAACCCTAATTTGTGGTAATGGATTGTGATAGGTGGTAAGAAGAGAGGAAGAGAAAGTGGAAGAAAGATTTGAGTATTTTTCCCATTTTTAATTATAAGGCCACTGCTAGTTTTCATAATGGGAAAGAATTATTGTGGTGTCTGTATACAACTCCCATTATTTAGTTTTTGTAACCACAGAGTTTCCTGCTGTTTTTTTTCAATCAGAGAAGCAAGGAGGAATTTAATTAGTGGAAAAAAACACTTCCTTGATTATTGATTATTATTTAATGCCCCAGAACTAAAATACAAGCTGTGTTAAACTCTATTATTTTTTATGACTTTATGTAGAAATTATGTTATCAATGTTGAGCCAAAAAATAAAGCAGCATGGCCCATACTAATATGGTTAGTAGTAGCGGTCATTCAGGTGGATTCATTTAGTGATTTTTTTGTCCACTAAGGGGTCAGTTGTGTGTCATTAGAAAAATTTAGTTGAAGGCCCTTATACTTCAGTGTAACCATGGATACTTAGACAATGAGTGCAATCACATGGGCAACAATAATCTGACTACTGAGCTTATTCCGAATATGACAGTATTGAGATTACAGTAAGGTGTTTACATGTCCAGAACACACCTGGAATACTGCACGTCATATTTTGATTATTGCTTATTGTGGATATGGCCTTATTCACAATAAGACAATAAGAATTTTCTGTTTACCTGGCAGCATCATATTCAGAATATGGTCTTACTGTAATAGGGTTCATTTTGGAATATTAAAATGCAAGCTTGCTGAGAGCTGTCGGTAGGAAGGAGAGCAAGAGAATTTGGAACAACATAGACTGGCAGCTAATGCTAACTGAATGATACTGTTGGCAATTGATACCATTCATTTCGCATTAGCGGCGCGTTCGCTATTTGGTCTGAGTTGTACAAAATTCCCTCGTCCTCCTTCCTACTGACAGCGCTCGGCTCGGCAAGCTCACACGGCAGGGCCGTTTACTCCAACCTATCGCTTTAATGTGCACTCAGCCGGGTTGTGGAAATGTGAGAATTATCAGACACAAGAGGTCAAAAAGGTCAAAGGTCAAATCATTCAACAACCTGCCTCTAACTTGTCAAGAAACAGCGAAACTCACGTCCATTCAGTTTAACACACCAGACCACGCTTACTATACTTTTAGGGTCAAACTGGCATATAAAAAGATGATATCAAAGGGAACACATTGACAGCAGTAAGAAGTATATTGTAAGCTGTTCACTCTCCATCTAGAAATAAGGAAACACATATGCATGCAGTTTAGCAGAAACACTAGACGACAACACTAGCTATTCATTTTAGGGTGAACTTGGTATGTTAAAGGATGATATCAAAGGTAACACAGGGAAGATGGTAAACAGTACATTGTAAAATTTTTATTCACCTTCTGGTTAGGTTCAGATGGCCTCCTCTGTTCTTTTAAAACCCATGAAATATGTATGTGTTTGGGGTACATGTTCTGCTGGAAAGCCAACATGCCCAGTGGTAGCTTTACACACATAGCTGTTTGCTGTGGGTTTACGTTGCTGTGCTCTTCCATTACAATTTGTAGATTTAGTGATTTTCGAGGGGAACTTGTGTGGATTTCCAGCAGAGACCTACGCAGTGGTCCACCGTCTCCCCACACATCCCCATCTCTCACACACACACACACACACACGCACACACACACACACACACACACCACACACACACACATCCCCAACCCAGAGTGTGTGAGGGAACAGACAGAGTCTGGCAGATGGCAACCCTGCATAGCCCCCACTAAGCTAAAATACCTGATTACAATTCACCAATACAATTCAAATATGATCGCAGGGCTTAAGGATAATGCCTCTGCAACAATATCATTTATTTTGCCCGCTGCCGTCTTTATCCCTGAGTTGCCATGCTCTGAGCCAACTAAAGCCCTCTGCCAAACAAGATATAACAGCACAAGATAACACATTTGTGTTGTTGTTTTGGAGTTTGTTGTTTTCCAGCTGAAACAACAAGTTATTGAAGTATTTGAAATATGTCTTTTTCAAGGTGTTCAACAAAAAACGAGGCTCGAAGTTGTTTATGGCAAGAATCTGTTCTTCTCCAAGCTTTAATAATGCATGCAAATACTCAGACAAAATGCTTGGTAATGATGTGTAAATTTTATTTTGTCTGACACAAGTGATGCATTATTATGTGATGCAAAAATATTTATGCGGTTTATTCAAATCGAACAAATTTATTCATTTGAACAAATCAGAGCTTTATGACATACATATACATCTGTGTTCCTGTAAAATGCATAAAATAAAATCAAGCGGCCTCATATTAATGATGACACACATTAATAGAAACCTCAAGGCAAGGCACTCTATGGATGGGTTGTGCTGTGAGGAATTGGGTGCTTTGATCATCCAAGTAATGCACATAGATGCCTGTGCGTAGACACACACACACACACACACACACACACACACACACACACACACACACACACACACACAAAGTGGAACAACACACACGGTCATTGCAACTTCTCAGTTACTTGATAGTGAGTGAATATTTATAGCAGTGTGGACTGCGAAGTAAAGTTAGTAATGATGTCCATTGTCCCCAGATCCTGTGGCATCTTCGGGCAGGACTCGGGCAGGAGTCGGCCAGGAGTCGGGCAGGAGTCGGGCAGGACTCGGCCAGGAGTCGGGCAGGAGTCGGGCAGGACTCGGGCAGGAGTGGGCCAGACCAGACGAGATGTGAGCGGAAGAAGAAATGACGAGAGTGATTTGTACCACCTGTGAGTGCCAGTGTGAGTGAGTCATGTTTTCCAGTGACTTGACTCACAGACGTGCTACATGCGCAGATGTTCCATGCAGTGTGCACAAGCTCTCTACCGCACCATGCTACACTGCATCACACACACACACACACACTCCACAACATACCACACTGCATCACAACACACACATACCCCACCATGCTACACTGCATCACACACACACACACACACACTCCACAACATGCCACACTGCATCACACACACACACACACACTCCACAACATGCCACACTGCATCACAACACACACAACACCACACTATACAACACTGCATCACAACACACACACCACACCGTACCACACTGCATCAGTACACCACACCATACACACCACACCGCAAAATACCTCACCATATGACACCAGACCATACACCATATCGTACCAGACTGCACCAAACTACACCACACCACATGAAAAGGTCCTGTTGAAAACATGGCTGATTCTCATCCATCCTAACAGAATCATGTAAGGACTATGTATGCACCCATTTATAATTTGAACATTTTTATGTGGGACACCACACCACATATACCACACACATCACACCACACCACACACACATCACACCACACATACCATACCATACACACCACAACACACACACATCACACCACACCACACCATACATACCTTACACATCACACCACACATACCACACCACATATACCATACACACCACACACACATCACACCACACCATACATACCTTACACATCACACCACACCATACACATCACACCACACACATCACACCACCAGGGGCGCCGCCAGGGGGGGAAAAGTTAGGATGATTCCAAGGGCCTGGCACTGATAGGGGGCCCTAGAGAACATTTTAAAATTATAATCAATGTTGGGAAGCCCAAAATAATTTTCTGTCATAGGGCCCAAACTTTCTAGCGGCAGCACTGCACACCACACACACATCACACCACACCATACATACTATACACATCACACACCACACCACACCATACATACTATACACATCACACATCACACCACACCATACATACTATACACATCACACATCACACCACACCACACCATACATACTATACACATCACACATCACACCACACCATACATACTATACACATCACACACCACACCACACCATACATACTATACACATCACACATCACACCACACACATCACACCACACCATACATACTATACACATCACACATCACACATCACACCACACCACACCACACCTACCCACCACACACATCACACCACACAGCCCACACCACACACATCACACCACATGCACCGCACCACACAGACCGGACACACCACACTATACACATAACATCAGACACACCACACCACACACACCACACCAGACACATCACACCACATCACACCACATACACCACACTATACACATCACACCACACACACCAGACACTCCACACCACACACACCACACCACCCCACACACACCACACTATACACATCACACCACACCACACACACTGCACCATAGCACAGCACATCACACACCCAGCCTGCCTCCCTGCCACCCATCCTCAGCTATCAGAGACTCCCTTTTTTTGGTGGGTCGGCCGACACCCCGGTACCCCGACACCCTGTGCCCCAGCATCCTAGCCACCTCAATTAGCAATTCCTCTCCTTATTTTTGTTTGGTCTCCCCTCTGGCTGCTAATTAATGCTTAATGGAAACGGCTGAACTGAGCTTGCAGAAAAGCCATGAATATTAAAAACAGCAGCTCAAACCATTCTTTTTTAGGTGGGGACGAGGAGGTGGGGACGGGGAGGTGGGGACGAGGAGGTGGGGACGGGGAGGTGGGGACGGGGAGGTGGGGACGGGGAGGTGGGGACGCCCCTTTTTATTTCTGATTGTGACAGAGGTTTAGGGCTTGGTGAGCTTTCTCACAAATTTTAGAGTCTACTGATAAGATGAAGCCGCAGAACGATGGACGGATGGATGTGTAAAAAAAGACTGTTTTCAGTTGGAAGTTTTCAATTGGGTTATGCATATTACGCAGTTTAACTTGGGCAGAACATAGTTTGTGGAGAAAAAAAAATGCATGGATTAACACATGAGGTGCAACAGCACACATGAACAGATTCCATTGAATAGTTACATCATTTAAAAAAATAATTTTTCCTATGTATTTTTAACATCCTATTTTTGCACTCATAGAGCTAGAGTGTAGGGTAATTGAAAGAAATACCATACTGCATTGCAATAATGTAAATATGAAATATTAAAAAATATGTTATATAATATGGTTATATTTAGTGTTTTATGTGTTATCTTGTGTTGTTAAATATATATATATATATTTTGCTTAAAAACATCTTTACTTTCAATACACAACTTCTAGGCCCTCCCATTTTGTTCATTTTGTGAGGTTCTTATGGGGACCAAGAAACATGATTATTAATATACCTTGCAGGGAGATCTGTCATCTCTGTTAGAGCAGAGAGAATTTGAATGCGGAAAATGATATTTTAAAATATACACTAGCTGCACCTCTTTACCATATTTCATTACAAACACAATAATGAAATGTATTTATTCAAATATTTGACATTTTATTATATCATTATTTCAAATTCAACAAGAGGAACTAATTCAGGGGACTACATTTAAATAACATTGATGATGTTGCCCTGTGTGCCCTTTCAAACAAAAAAACACAAATAAAAAACACAAACACAAACACAAACACAAACGCTACTTTGGTTTGTGTGGCTCAAATCAGTGATGCCAGCGAGGCTCCTTTAAAAAAAATAATAAAAAAAAAAGCGCCAGCTGACATTACTGAACTGTAGTTACTCAAATATAATTTGACTGATGACAAGAAGACATAACTTATAAAGCAGAACATGCCTATCAGTGGGGCTGAATTAGCATAATGAGGAGACCACCATATCTGCCAGCGATGGGTTTTGACATTCCCCTGTTCTGAAGGGGACGAGTGAGAAACGTCAATAGACATAAGACAGGACAGGACAAGAGGGGACTGGGTACCCTGACCAAAAAGGCCTTCAGCCCCCTTCAGTCCACCGAAATAAATTCAACTTCAAGAACAACAAGCAACATCAGCCGTAGCAGCAGCAGTGGCTAGCTGCCCCATCTGTGCAGACTGGGTGCCCAAAGCCACAGACGCGACTTTCATCAGAGGACACTGGGGACAGGACCGCAGGACAGACAGAGAGAGACAGAGAGAGAGAGAGAGAGGGAAAGAGAGGGAGAGGGAGAGTGAGAGAGAAAAAGTACTTTTAGAGTTTTAGTGACAGGATGACAAAACATGACTGGGATGACATTAATTCCATGTAGCTCTTTTGCTCTAATTGTTGATCCAATTTGCTAATGACTAATTTGATTTAAGTGGCAGACACATTTCCATGAGATCAGGACATGGAAAAGGAGGAGTGGAGGTGGCGTGATGGCTTGTCACGGAGGGATCGCTCGCCTATGAATATTTGATGTGAGTTCACACTTAATTGTTTCTGATTTGTTTATTTTTCAATACAGTGCTTCAGTACCCCCTCCAACAAACCGGAATCTGGACCCCCCCCAACAGCCCCTACACTTCCATGCACACACACCACACACACACCCCTCCAGCCCATACCCCCACCCCCCCACCCCGTACTTCACAAGTGGTCCTCAGACATCCATCAGAGGGGCCGGTGAAGGATCACTAAAAGTTATTATACCGCGCAGACAAAAGGGGCTTTTTTCATGTCACCGAGCACTGAGAACCCCCCCTTTGATGTTAAACACCACAAGAGCGCAAACACCCCAAAACAACAACCACTCTTAGTAGAGGCTCTCCTACCTGCATTGGATTTGATTGCATTTAAACATTTACTGTCTGATGGAAATCCCTGCGTTTGTGTTTTGTGAAGATAAGTATCTGAGGCACCGACCGTGCTGTTATTATTGCCCATTAAGCATAAAGCATAAGTGATATCAAAACATGAAAACATATTGTACTCTCAAGATTAGATCTTCCTATTCACATTCAGTGATATGCAATGGTCTGCGTTTTAACTGTTTTAGATGTGACAGTATCGATATTTCACATAATTCATATGCTTATTACAGTATTTGTCTGATTTGTCTGATTTTATTCATCAAATAAATTGTTAAATCTGAGGAGCTGATTTATAAGTAAAGTATCTAACTCTGGCCTCTTTACATTTGTTCATTGCCAATGAATAGCCACTTTTATACTTTTTTACAAACAAAGATTGTCGACAATAGCCTCTCTCTATATAGCATGTGTTCTAATGTTCTCGTCTAACATGAAGGCTACAGCAGAGCCCAACTATATTAAGCACTTACCTTGAAAAGACTTGCCCATGAAAAGAGTGAGAAACCTTGAAGACAGCCAGAGTGATCCTGATGCGCTGTATGCTTATTTTGATGAAAGGATGGAGGAGAAAAGAGTGAAGATCTCTTCCCGTGGAGATCTATTACATCTTACTATCTCCTGTCAGCCTCTTATCCTAAGGTGCACCAGTGTTCTTCTTTATACGTGTGTGTGTGTGTGTGTGGCTGGTGAGACGCTGGAAACTTTGAAGGGCCCCCCGATTAGTTTAGCTTTTCATTTATACTGTCTCAGTGTGTGTTTCTGATGATGTTTGACTTGCTAATCATAGTATGACACAGAATAGCATTGACATTTTTTTGATGTAAATATATACAATATATCACATGGGCTTGCTTTCTCCGCACTGGGCAATGGCAACTGTTTTCTAATTAAAATGTAATGATATTTTTTTTTTCCTTATGTGTGTGTACGTGTGCGTGTGTTTGTGTGTTTATGTGTGTCTCCTCTGAGCCAGAACATGTTATCATGAAGAGATGATGAATAAATATGGGCATTAATTAATGAATGCAAGTGAGTAGATATTTAGTTCAGTTTGCGCATGTATTTATTTATTAAAGTGCACTTGTGGGCTGTGTTCAGTTCGGTTTTCCCACATAAGACCTGACAGCCACTAGATGAGAAGCCATCTGAGCTCCCTGCCTCTTAACAGACCACCGACACCAGTGCGTTAACTGGTACACAGCACTGAATCAGTTGTCTTTGCATTCACACCATTTATCACCGTGTACAAGTGAATGTCTTAAAAATAGCTATTTAAAACTCGACTCTTTGATCCTCGTAACTTAAAAAGGTATAATCTATAAAAAAGTCTTGTTAGAAGTTGAGCATGAGGCGAGAATCCCGAGGACTGTGTCTCCAGGGAGTTCCAGATTAAGGCAGTTTATATTTGTATTGATAAATAAACATTATTTAAAACATCTGTCAAGCCCTGTTAAATGTTCCGCGTGTGGTTCAGTTGCTCTCACAAACTCAGGGCATAGAATATTTAATTGTCCCACTTACTGAATAATCAGAAAGTCCATTTCTAAACAGCCGCTCTTTATTCAAAACACCGCTGACTGAATATTTACATGTCTCGACGCTCTCAACCCTCTCCTCTCTCTCTCTCCGTCTCTCACTCTCTCTCTCTCACTTGTGTTGTTATGATATCAACAAAATCACCCTTAGTTGTTTTGGGTTCAGTAAATTATACACTAACTCATACAGTGGCTTGACTGTGAAAATAATTAACGTATAATAATAATAAAAGTATGATTAAAGTGTAATTAAAACGCAATGTCTAATACTTTAGATACGTTATAGACTGAATTAATTTACATCCATGTTAATTCATTTGTAAAATAGAAATCTATTCATTCATTTAATTTAATATGATGTTAGACATCATAACAATATTTGATCTTATTATTATGGAGATGGAAAATGCCTTGATTGTTATTATTATTGTTATTATTGTAAACATTCTGATATGTTGATCCAAATCAGATCAGCTTCCAAAGAGACAGGCTGTCTTCTAATCCAGTCATAAAGTTAAGCCTGGGTCCTTATCAGTCACCAACATTTGAAGTCTTATTCTGTTGCTAAGAAGCACAGAGACCATATTGTGTCTTAAAACTTTTGAAAATGTTCGAACCTATGAATTGAAGTATCTATCTATCTATCTATCTATCTATCTATCTATCTATCTATCTATCTGTATTTGAATTCCCTTTTTTTAATAATGTTAAATATGTTAGAAATAAAAAAAAATAGCAATAGGTCAAATATAAATATGGTTAAAATGTTTTTAACGTGGGAATAATTTAGGCTTGGATGTGTCTCCTGTGTGTGCATTATTTGGGAAAGCAATACAGATTAAAACACCAGCCTGTGCTTCATCTACTGTTGTGTGAATCGTTTGCAGTCCCTTTGCTGGTGTGTGTGTGTGTGTGTGTGTGTGTGTGTGTGTGTGTGTGTTTGTTGTGTTCTTGGCACACACTCAGGCCGGGTCAAAGTAGCTTAGTTCCGATCCGATGGATGACCTTC